>CABFWB010002291.1:99436-114861 GCA_902151455.1 Timema bartmani | reverse complement strand
CACACACTTAACTAACCCTTCAGAGCCACCACACACACTTACCCAAACCTTCAGAGCCACCACACACTTATCTAAGCCTTCAGAGCCACCACTGTCTAATCTCGTCACAGGTAAAACTTTATCTTTCATCTTTCCCAGGGGACAAATATTACTAGAGTTCACTCCTTTCCTAGTAAAAAACATTAAAAAAAACAACCAATTGGAACACCCAAATTTGTACAGAGTGCCAGGAATGTACCGAACTAGCTAAGAGCTGAAACAAGCACTTAGAATTATAAGCTGTGAGACTTCTGGGCGGTTTAAAACTATGGGCTGAACTCATCTAAATGATCAGATAAAATATTATTAATATGAACACCTGTAAATAAGGAAAATTAATGATTTGTTACGTGCTTATTAAAAATCCCCTACTTGTGATGCATCTGTTAAATGAGAGTAGTCTACTAATTTTAACATTAAATTGAAGAACATACTCTTAAAACAAAAAAGAACAAAATCTACTTAGTTGTAGTTTCCAATGTACTGTACATCATGGAGAGATGTTGTAATGGTTGATTTAGCGAATCAAAACAGGCGTTCATCGGTCCCCAGATGCTGGAAAAATATCAGATATTTAATACATTTGATGTTTACCCAGTTATCAGCTTGGTAGTGGAAATAAATTACAGCAATCCATTCAGTGAGTCTTTGCTTAACTCTTTATGTTTTACTGTTGAACTATTTCCTTTTTAAAAACTTTTCCAAAAATATATTTTCCTTGAAAATCAAAATGCTAAATCCTTTAATCTCCAAAGAACTCCGATGAGTGCTTTGTTTTTTCTCTTTAAAAGATAGCAATATATTCTGATCTCACCTGTAAAAGACACAAAACTTTACGAGGTGGATGAATGTAAAACGTTTTTTCTAGGTTCTTTTTTATTCCTTCCAGGCCAAAGAGGACTAAAAAATTTCTCTTCGGAAAGCTATAAGATATATATCAAATATTTTTGAGGGTTTGATAAAAAATAGTCACAACATAGAAATCGCTTGAGAAATGTTACCAACAGGATTTTAAACAGTATTAAAAGAATTATATATACAAGTAGACACTAAAAAAAAGTCTAAAACTAGAGCCTATTAAAACAAACTCATCGCTCCAGTGACGTCATTCTTGCGAGCATAGTCGACTATGGCATTGATGTGACGGTGAATGTCTATTGGTCTTCTAAGATCGATCATGGCTTTAATCGATTATTGGCCTCACTTACCGACCCTCGATATCGTCCCTGCATCACGTGACAGGCAATATCAACATGGCCGCTACCATCTACAGTGTCTTTTGTCTCTTAAATGATTTGCATTTCAAAACCAGGTAAATAGTTTAACTGTAATATTAGGGTTTGACAGAAAGCGTTTCAAAATAATGGCGGATCTTCTGAACCCTTCTTTAGTCAATACAATATAAGTTGTAACATTTCAGATAGTTCTTATTGAAAGGCAGTTCTTGTTTACCTTTCTGACCGTCGTGATAACAATCTAACTTTAAATGATAAATATAAACTATATTTATAATAATCAAAGCGCAGCACAAAATAATGCGAGGTACTAGAGCAAAACTTGTCTCAGTATCACCACCAGCAGATTCTGAACTGGAGGACCGGGTTATGATCAGACCGGGGAAACTGTGGGTTGTTATTTAGGTTTTAAACCCTCTCTAGAGGCAAGTACTAGTTCTTTAAATACCCCATCCCTACCACACCTAGATCTAGGTCCTCTAGGGATGTTATAGTATGTTGCGGGCATCTAGAACTAACGCCAAAACAAATAGCCAATAAAATAGGTTTCCGTTACAAAGATAAGACGAAATCTTGACTTGAACGCATTGGAGACCCAGTTGTATAAATTACACTGACCAAGGCACAGATATAAAAAAATACACGTACAGTCTGAGCCAAATAAATAATTGTAAACAAAATAAACCAAAATAAACAGCTTAGGAACGGAAGTGTAAAAATAAAATAAAAATCGATAAAAACAAGAGTTGAAAGTGTGCAGAGCTTCTAAATGAATGCAACGAGGAGACTGAGGGGGTAAACGTAAGTAATGGTAATAAAGAAAGCCAGGGTCCGGTAATTGGCCCGTAAACATGAGCCCGCCCATCGGCTCACGAACATGAATAATGAGGCATGTTGCGAGAAAAACACATTATGATTCAGTTTCATTCATTAAATCTGGGAGCATCGGAAACAGCCAGACAGGTACTAACATTAACATTTGATTGTCGAGTTGAAGTACCTGATAAAGTACTTCAAAACATCATGCTATAATTCTTAAATGAGTCGGTCCCGTCATTAATAGAAGTTGTAGAATGTGTCATGAAACCGATGCAGGGTCCATTGTATGAACCCGGCCGGATGCAAACGTTGGCCGCATTCCAAACAAACATAAATTGTGTATGAACCCGGCCGGATGCAAACGTTGGCCGCATCCCAAACAAACATAAATTGTTTTAGTGTTTGGTAAAATAATTATTTAAATTAAATAACTTAGTAACTATTTCTAAATAAATAGCATTATAAACATATTTAATCCAATACTAAGAATATATTTTTAGCAAAGATTTATTTATTTATAATCACTTTTAAGGTTTTATCACATTCAGGATCTTCTGGTGGTGCATCACTTTTATATTTAATTAAAAGTTTCTTAAAATGGTAATAGAAAAGTAAGATGAAAGAATAATATTTGTAAACACAAGGGGGTGTGAATACAGCTGGGGTCCATATTTCAAGTGTCTCCTAAATGTGCTGGCTGTGCAACAATTCTGCATCAATTGATGTGTCTCCTAGAGTGCTGGCTGTGCAACAATTCTGCATCAATTGATATGTCTCCTAGAGTGCTGGCTGTGCAACAATTCTGCATCAATTGATGTGTCTCCTAGAGTGCTGGCTGTGCAACAATTCTCTGCATCAATCGATGTGTCTCCTATGAGTGCTGGCTGTGCAACAATTCTGCATCAATTGATGTATCTCCTAGAGTGCTGGCTGTGCAACAATTCTGCATCAATTGGTGTCTCGCTCAACTGTTAAGGCCAGATTTTCCTTGCAAGAATATCGTGTCTAGACAAACTATTAGATTTATTTCACGTATTCATACGTCAAGTCATGTGATCTGAATATATCACTAATTATATATAATCTCAATACATATTAAATAACAATAATAATATAGTAAAACGTTACCAATGTTGACCAAAAACAAATATTTATATTTTTGAACTGTTCTTACTATGATAATCTGACTGTACCTAACTCACGTGAAACAGCTGAAAATAAACCAACTTTATGAATGGTGCCCTATTCACTATATTCCAATTATGAACCCTCCCATTTAATGTTATGTGTCAACTTCTTGAGTATTATGTGCTATGCACTAATTTCTATTAGTTATGCATAAGTATAAGTCCATCCTAAATGATAATGACAGTTCAAAAAAAGAACGACTTGGAGGAAGTACGTCAAGTTCTTTTGAAATTCTCCGTGGCAATTGAAACATCCTTGTGGTAACTAAAACATCCCCTGTAGCAACTAAAACATCCCCCGTAGCAACTAAAACATCCCCTGTATCAACTAAAACATCCCACGATGCAGTTAAAACATTCCCGTGGCAGCTAAAACATCCCCTGGAAAATAAAACATCCCCGTGGCAACTTAAACATCCCATAATGCAACTAAAACATCCCACGATGCAGCTAAACATTCCCGTGGCAGCTAAAACATCCCACGATGCAACTAAAACATCTCCGTGGCAATTAAAACATCCCCTGGCAACTAAAACACCCCCGCTGAGTGATTTATGGTGAAAGAACTGACAGAGCAAGTCCAGTTATGACACATACACGAGCTATCAGACGTCCATTACAGACTCTGCCTAAAAATAAGAGGGTATAATGAACCTGTGCATGGGACAGCTCCTGGATAGTTCAGTGGTTATAGCATTGCTGTACTGAGCCAAAGGTCCCGGAACAAACAAATATGTCTTTATATTGAAGTGGTGCAGTTATAGCGGTGGAAGCTATAGTCCAATTTTCATAGGAAGACTCGTTCAGAAAACACAATCCTACTTTTTAGTGGTCAACACTAATACTATTCTACTATATTATTACTATCATTATTATTTTATAGGTATTGATAATATAAGTTATATAAAAAATGACAGCAGCAGGTAATATGACTTGACGTATGAATATGTAAAAGTGGATAAATCAACTTCTCTATCTGTCAGATAAGGTCCTTCATATGAAACTTTGATTGTATTGTTGACGTCCTACCCACCGGTGATATGGTTGGCGGGGATGGTTGAAGAACGGAGGCTCTGTCTTACTCTCGACGTTCCTCGCTGCAGGAACAACCTCCGACTCGTCTGGATTCACAACAATGTGGTATGTTCTCAAACATCTGATAGCGTTACCTCAGTTGAGAGAGATGGACACAACTTGGCCAACCAAAGTAACCAGACCACCATCTTGTAGTGTGCCTGTCCTTCTCAACCCTCTCAGTTGAGAGAGATGGACACAACTTGGCCAACCAAAGTCGCCAGACCACCATCTTGTAGTGTACACCTGGCAGGAGAGATGAAAAGTTCTCTCACAACTTTACAAGACACTCAGTCCTCGGCTATCTCTAGCAATATCTCGCAGAGTGGAGGCCACAGAGAAGAACAGATTATCTCACTTCCCAGTTTCTTCCTCCTTGAGTTACCTACTGCACCTCATAAACTGCCTTCATTTTGATTATTGGCTAATATTTACTATCAGTTGAAAGTCAATTTACAAGGAGTTGGAGATCATCAAATATAAATTGGTCATTGTTTGTGAAGCCCAATGAAAGCTCTTCTCTAGTCTAGGTCTCAGTATTAAGTGTTGATGTCCTAGGTTAAGTTAATTATGATCACTCAATCTCGACTGAATGTAATCTGATAGCTAAGCAAAACAAACAGACCCCAGACAGTTAATATATCTCTGAGTTAAACTAGATGGTGGTAATCGACAATGGTTCTTTGTGAGGGCCAGTATTTATAAAATATTCAGGAGAGTCCTCCAAGTAGTCCTGAGTAAGAAGTTGGACATGTTCCACTCTTGCTGTGAGATATCCACACGTCTGACTGTTGCAGGGAGGTTTTTTTTTAATGAGAACCAAACTTCAGAACTCCTCAACAGTTTATTGCCGATTTAACAACTTCTGTAATGAGACAAATATCCAGAGAGAATACAGGTCTGTTGCAGGTCAGACGGTGTAGACCCTTCTCAGAGTGTACCCTTCTAGGGGCTTCAGCAGCTCTTCTAGGGGCCTCAGGGACTCTCCTAGGGCCTCGGGAACTCTTCTAGGGCCTCTGGAACCCTTCTAGGGGCTTCAGGGGCTCTTCTAGGGGCCTCAGAAACACTTATAGAAATAGAGTTAGAGATAACAGGATTGACATGATGGATCAATATTAATTTTGAATATGAAACTTTTGAAACCCTTAATAAAATGGAGCCCTATGTAAATGTTTTAAGATATTAATCAGATGTTAATATTATTGCCAGATTTAGTTTATATTTTATATATTTAATTTACAGCTAAAACTTTTTTTAAAAACAAAGAATTGATAAACTAATCGAACCAGCCATTACATCACGAAACCTTGAGAGAGAACATGCTGAGTCTACTTTAACCGCCTTGAAAATATACTACACGTGTGGCAGCAATGTGCGCTGAGCTGCATAGCGTAGATCTACAAGGAGCAATCAATACAAACGCACGAGTTAGTGTATCATTATATCCGGGCAAGCTGGTTGAGATTGTTAGAACTCAACTAGGACCAGGACGACTGAAACAACTTGTCTGAAGTCTGTAACCAGGAAATGGAGGCCGTCTTTTGGAGCAGTCCTTCCAGTTGTCTGAAGTCTGTAACCAGGAAATGGAGGCCATGTTTTGGAGCAGTCCTCCAGTTGTCTGAAGTCTGTAGCCAGGAAATGGAGGCCATGTTTTGGAGCAGTGCTCCAGTTGTCTGAAGTCTGTAACCAGGAAATGAAGGCTATGTTTTGGAGCAGTCCTCCAGTTGTCTGAAGTCTGTAACCAGGAAATGGAGGCCATGTTTTGGAGCAGTGCTCCAGTTGTCTGAAGTCTGTAACCAGGAAATGGAGGCCATGTTTTGGAGCAGTCCTCCAGTTGTCTGAAGTCTGTAGCCAAGAAATGGAGGCCATGTTTTGGAGCAGTGCTCCAGAGATATATATGTTAGTGGCATAAAGCTGGCAGGTGTTTTGTTCTCTTGTGTCTGGCGGCGATATAACCCGAGGACATGAACAGGTTCATTGGCTCTTATTGCCCTCCGGGGGAAGGATAGTAACAGTGCTGTTTGTGGCGGCTTGGAGAACTACTGGTACAGGTATATTTAGTTAATGTCTAGTTGGGCGTGTCTCTTGGTCTGAAGTCTGTCAGTGATGTGCTATAAACGAGAATATCCGTACATCTTATCAGTATCTATTTGTTCTTCACTCCATCTATATACCCTAAGGCGGGTGACCTGATCTGACCTTTACAAACCTTCCCGTGACTGTCCCTGACCCTACTCCTGAACCACTTCACAGAGAGACCGGGCTATTCTGCAGTTGTTGGACCAGAGAACAACATGACAACGTCCAACAGTTCATTAATGCAGGGATTAAATAATTAGACAAAAAACTATCAAAGGAAAAATAATTCATTTCACAAATTCGATTTATTTGTCGTTATTTTATCTTATAGAGAAAGTATTGTATTCGTAAACATTTTTAATCTCAAGGTCATGGTGAATCTTGATGAATAATGCGCCCCTTAATTCGTTTAAGTGGGTCTTAAAATTCTGTCTGTCCCCATGTCTGTCTCTCTGTCCTTATGCTTGTCTGTCTCCACCTGGGGCTACGGTCGAAACTGTTACTATAATTTCATTCAAATAATATACAGTATAAATCTGCTCTTAGCCCAAAGCCAAATGCTGACTAGAATCTAACCCTAAATCTCGTACTAGTTCACAGAAGATTGGTTTTTAATAACGCTGACTAGAATCTAACCCTAAATCTCGTGCTAGTTCACAGAAGATTGGTTTTAAAAAATGCTGACTAGAATCTAACCCTAAATCTCGTGCTAGTTCACAGAAGATTGGTTTTAAAAAATGCTGACTAGAATCTAACCCTAAATCTCGTGCTAGTTCACAGAAGATTGGGTTTTAAAAATGCTGACTAGAATCTATCCCTAAATCTCGTGCTAATTCACAGAAGATTGGGTTTTAAAAATGCTGACTAGAATCTATCCCTATATCTCATGCTAATTCACAGAAGGTTGGTTTTTAAAAATGTTGACTAGAATCTAACCCTAAATCTCGTGCTAGTTCACAGAAGATTGGTTTAAAAAAATGCTGACTAGAATCTAACCCTATATCTCATGCTAAATCACAGAAGATTGGTTTTTAAAAATCGAGATTTATTGAAATAAATGGTACGGCATACCGCTCAGACTTTCTCTCTCTTTCTATAAACTCGTAAGATTTCTGAACGGAATAATGTACATTGTATCATCACAACTCCACATAAGAACACGCATAAAATAATATACAATGATATAGAATCAATGAGAAAAGAGGCGCATCTTTGTCCACCTAAGAGCATTTCAAACAGTTTAATGTCTTCCACAAGGGTCAACACTTCGTATTAAAATTTCGATTTCTGGTTAAAATTTTAACATTTTATAAGGTGTTGCAGATCTTCAAGTCATCGCATTGATATTTAATTATTCATTTATACATTTTGACCAATAAAAAATGTAAATATTGACTATTGAGTCTAAAATGGAGATAGATCATTGCTATGCAAACATTTCTCCTAAGAGCTTTAAGGAAAAATAACATACTTTTTTAGATACTTATATTTAATTACTCTATGGCATTGGAGAATTATTGCGTTAAGACTTAAGTAGTATATGTTTACAACTAAAGCTCACAAAATTGTATTAATATATTTGCAAATATCTCAGAAACTGTTGCTTTTATAAAAATATATGTCAAATAAAAGTTTTTTATTTCTAATAGTCCTACAATTTTGCAATGATAAGTTGTTTAGTTTCTCAAATAGTTGTGGAGATACGGAAATTAACGCTTCTGTAAAGTACCCTAAAAATCATTTTCATAGGAAAATGAAAATAGCCAGTTTATTTATAATCTTAATCAACGCCTAGATACGAATTTTAATCAAAATCGTTTGAGCAGATTTTGAGAAAACCAAATTTTTCTCTTTTCGCCCTTCAGTAAACTACCCTTAATTTTAAGTTTTTATAGACACACAGACAGACGGCATTGCAAAGACTATTTTTTAGGGTTCGGGGGGTCATGAGACGTCGACATCCATCAACATTTCAGGTTAGTTTTTTTTTACGGTCGCAATACTTAAACTTTAATGTCCAAAAAGTTAAAAAAATTCATATAATTGCGTATAGATTGAAAGTTATTGATTTTATAAAAATATGTTTCGGATAAAATATCTGTATTATAAATATATATACATATTTGTAATGCTAAGTAATTTCATATCTCAAATAGTTTCGGAGCTATTATAAAAAATGTTAATTTACGCATCAGACCGGAGCCCTTAAAGCCATTTTGCCGAAATATTGAGAGTAGCCATTTTGTTTGGAATATTTATTAATGTTCATAAATGAAATTTAATCAAAATCGTTAGAGCCGATTTTGAGAAAATCGACTTTTTCTCTTTTTTCCCTTCAGTAAACTACCCTTAATTTTAGGGGTAGATATCCAATTCCAAAAACCCCTCGGGGCAACCCTATGAAAACCCTAGATATCAAGTTTCAGCTCAATCGGTAAAATAGTTTAGGCTCCAGTTGGAGGTACAGACAGACAGACAGACAGACGGAAATACAAAAACCACTTTTTCGGATTCAGGAAGTCATGAAACGTCAAAATTCATCAAAATCTCGAGTTCGATTTTTTTGACGATCACCATACTTTCTCTACCTGTAAGATAGAGAGAAAGTAAAAATGGCTCTAAAGATTTATCTTTAAATGGATACCTGTGAAATGTGTACGTTTGAGAAATACCACTACCACTTATTTATCAATATATGTTCTAACAAGACATTACTATTAACATTTAGTTTAGATTAGTGGCAGTTCATAGGTTGAAAGGTCCCCGGTTCGATTCCTTTGTCCAGGTGTAATTTTTTCAACCATATTTAAATGAATATATCATTTGTTAGACTGATTCATTATATCTAACTATGATAGTCTTAGTTTGTAAGTCGTAGCTATAAACCATAAAAAATGAATAGTTTTTTCATGGGCAGCTCAGACCTAACTCTCCCCAAAAATGTATTTGATAGTTTGGTAGCCTCCACCTAAGGATTGATAACGTGGTTTATTAATTTCATGCAACATCCACCAACCCATCCCCCCATCCACCCATCCTCCCATCACGATGCCGGCTCCTCATCATCAATTAGTACAAGTCTGTTTGTAAGCAGTGTCGAAGCAACAGAGTGATATTAATCACCTGAAGCGTTGAGAAGCGCAACCAGCTCTGACGTCACAGCAGGGTAGCGCTTCACTCCAATAGAGCACTTCGTGAGCCTGGAGGCTGCAAACTCTCCATCCAGGGGTCACAAGTTCATATCCGGGGGATAGCATCATTTATTACAAATTAAATATAAGTTAACATTTACACTGAACTACTCACAACTAGTAGGTGCAGCGCTAGACTAATATGTAGCACGGAGCATTCATGTTGTATGAAGTTATTAACTTCACTAGTAGGTGCAGCGCTAGACTAATATATCCCACGGAGCATTCATGTTGTATGAAGTTATTAACTTCACTAGTAGGTGCAGCGCTAGACTAATATGTCCCACGGAGCATTCATGTTGTATGAAGTTATTACCTTAACTAGTAGGTGCAGCGCTAGAACTTGACTGGGCCCATCTACAATGATTGAATCCATGTTTTCAAGTGTGAAACATTATTTAATAGCATATTTTTAAATCACGTGATACAGACACATATATATATATATGTACGTATTATCGTAATTTGAAACGAACAGACGTGTTTTTATCTGATTCTACCCTTGTGGTTGTTGCTCTGCCACACATCGTTCATCCTATGCAGGTGTAGCTCTACTCGACTACTGTACTAATGTACTACTGTACTAAAATAGTCGTTGTGACTCAATAATAGTACCTTTCGTGGCGTTCATCGTTGACCTTATTCCAATATATTAATATTCCCACGCCTGCCATTTCCAGTTTTTAAGTGTGAAGGTTTGAGGGAGGTAATCACAGCGCTGATAATTACCCTGTGAGCTCTTCCAGAGCCCGACTGGAACTAATATTACCCGCGCGCACCTTTGTGTCCATCCTCCTCTCTGTCTCACTCTCTCTCTCTCTCTTGCTCGCATTAGCCCAGACAACCTCACATTTAACTGCTGGCTGTCCGCGGTCATCGTAAAAACAACGGCTTGGGTTAAGGGGGTACAGTACCTGTATTTAGTCACTCTATTAAGGGGGTAGAACACCTGTATTCAGTAACTCTATTAAGGGGTACAATACCTGTATTCAGTCACTATATTAAGGGGGTACAGTACCTGTATTCAGTAACTTCTATTAAGGGGGTACAATACCTGTATTCAGTCACTATTAAGGGGGTACAGTACCTGTATTCAGTCACTCTATTAAGGGGGCACAGTACCTGTATTCAGTCACTATTAAGGGGGTACAGTACCTGTATTCAGTCACTCTATTAAGCGGGTACAATACCTGTATTCAGTCACTCTATTAAGGGGTACAATACCTGTATTCAGTCACTATTAAGAGGGTACAGTACCTGTATTCAGTCATTCTATTAAGGGGGTACAATACCTGTATTCAGTCACTATTAAGGGGGTACAGTACCTGTATTCAGTCACTCTATTAAGGGGGTACAATACCTGTATTCAGTCACTATTAAGGGGGTACAATACCTGTAGCCAGTCACTATTAAGGGGGTACAGTACCTGTATTCAGGCACTCTATTAAGGGTGCTACATGGCAGAACACTGAAAGCTGCACACGTTTACAAATCACGGATTATTTATTAAGTGGGTTGATATTTTTAGATATTGTTTTCACCAAAATATGGGCGAAAGTTTTGACCAGTTAAAAATTTCAACTTTTAAATTAGAAGTTTAAATTGAAAGCTTACATAAAACCTGATAAAAAAAACCACGTTATCTTAAAATGTTATGTTGATATCCTGTCAAAACAGGACTATATTTGATAGAGAAAGGCTAGGTCCAGGTTTCTTATATTTTGCTTTAATCTCAGAAGTACAAATCCTCGCTTAAAACATCGGTGAGCCTTTTTTAAACTTTAGGTTCAAAATTTAATCTCCTTAACTAGTCACAACCTGCCAACAATGTTCGCCTACATTTGGTTGAAACGGCAATTAAAAATATCAAACAACTCGTTAAATAAAGCGGAATTTTCAAACCACTGGATCAAGTCTTGATTCTCTACCCAAGAGGGGACATTTAATAAACACATTTTAACTAATTACATCCAAATTTGATAACTCCACTGTCTATTAGAGTAGTAGTAATAATATTAATAATAATAATAATATTCTAATAACAATAATAATAATTTTGTTTTTACGGCAAAATAAAACATATGGTTTCTCTGATCCTTCTTCTTTTAACTCTGCTAATCTTGTTGTCCATTTGAGCTGCCCACTAGTTACACTAAGATAGGATACCTAGGGTGTATACTTAAATGCGCCATCATTTGTGAGAAGGGAGAACAGAAAACTATTAATGAGAGAGAGAAACAAGATACCTGCAATTCAGGTCTCCTGGTAAGAGACAGACATTGGTGATAAGTTGATTATGGTACCGAACTGATTCTAGCTTTGAGCTGATTCTAGCACTGAGCTGATTATAGCAATTAGTTTATTATAGCACTGAGCTGATTCTAGTACTGAGCTGATTCTAGTACTGAGCTGATTATAGCAATGAGTTTATTCTAGCATTGAGCTGATTCTGGCACTGAGCTGATTATATTAATGATCTGAATCTGTAACTGAGCTGATTCTGGTAGTGCAAATTACTTCTAAAACGTGAATTGTGTAAATAGCCTTTCTGAATTCTTTAACAATATGACTAACACTAATTCATAATTGCTTCTGGTCCAGAATATAAGATAGGCTACCTTAATATATTCGAATAGTTCTTTTGGTAGGAAGATAAAGGCGTTCTTAAAATGGCTGACACTGACTCAACATTATTCACTGTAAATATCAATATTTACACGCTGACTTATGAAGGAGACAAGAGATCTAGTACATAACTTGATAAACAGCACACACCCAGTTTTCCGGTCCAAGCCACTCATCTAACAAACACAAAGCGAATCAGATCATAATGGAGCGAAACATTGAAATATGTTTATTAGATTAGAGCGAGAACTATTGGTCCACCTTGACATACTTTGGACCAATCTACTTTCCCAAGAACCTCTCCTACTTTCGCACAAACACAGTTTTCGGGAGTAAACAAGGCCCGGGTTCAAAGTCCGGCCACTTGGATGTCTGTGTATCGATCCGTGCGTGCGATAGAGGCCACTTAGCGATCGGTCACGTTGTGGTTATCGAACGGGAACATCTTGGAGAGAAAACGCCTAATAAATATTTGTGTGTGTACGCGTTACAGGGCCAAGGTGCTGAGAGGCAGAGTGGTCTAACTCTCGCCTGGTCCTGCTGTGTCGCTCTTGTTATCAGACTAGCTGTGACGTCACAGAAGTGAGGGGTTTGATTCATGGTACTACAAATATACAAGGTAGGTGCGAGCGAGCACTGATTGGGACGGCTACTGCGCATGACGTCAGAACCGAGCTATCTACCGAGTGACCGCACTTCAAGAGTCTTCACTAAAGAGAAGCGTGGGTTTGTCAGTAGAAACACAAGAGCAAGGTGAATGCAGTTAGAATGAGATATATAAGAAATGTATGTGTAAAAACTCGTATGGGCAGTCAGTAATAAATGGGTGCTGAAGGAGTGCGGTTTAAAAGGGAATCCAATAGGTAAATGTGAAAGAAGTGTCTTACGTTGGTTTGGGCCTGTTGAGAGGATGAGTGTGAATCGAGTTACGAAGTAAATATATGAAGGTAGAGTGTGTGGATCAAAAGGAAGGGGTAGGCCATGTAAGACGTGGCTAATGTTGTAGATGAATGTGTGAAAAGGATAAACACTAAGAGATTTAAGAATAAAAGAGCATGTATGACTCGGTGTATAGATGTTGTTGAAGCTAAGATTTGTTAAATTTTCTTCTTTTAAAGGCATAAACCAGTGCGTTTGCTGGTCCGTAGGCTCGACATTGACGTCATCCCCTCCCTCAGCTGGCCTTGGATATGCCATGGGCTTGGTTGAGGGTTGCGGTGATCGAGGGGCAATATGTGAGAGTGCAGAAACCGTTAGAATATTCCACCAACATCCGACTGAGAATGTGATACTGCCCGCAGTGATGGGCTCACTGCTAGTGTGCCTGACTCTGACCGGCCTAGACCACAGACAAATAGTATACCCAGACACTCAACCTCCAGGTTAAAAAGGTTGCGCTCCTTTTGGCAGCTTGAGTCCTTCACTCACTAGGATCGCTGCGGTTAGTCCTATCATCACCCAGCAGTGACACTAGCGAAGCCCAGTGTTGAAGGACTCAAGCTGACAAAAGCAGTGCAGCTAAACTCCCGTAAGGTTGAGAGTCTGTTTATTCCTTGTCTGTGGCCCAGGCTCAATACCGAATGGTGCGATCAAATACATTAACTGTGCACAGTTAACTTGTCATTAAAGTGATTGTGAACAGGTGATATTAACCTCGTGTGATTGTGATTGTGAACAGGTGATATTAACCTCGTGAGATAGGGATTGTGAACAGGTGATATTAACCTCGTGAGATAGTGATTGTGAACAGGTGATATTAACCTCGTGTGATAGTTATTATGAACGGGTGATATTAACCTCGTGAGATAGTGATTGTGAACAGGTGATATTAAATGGATATAACAGTGGTACGTGGAAGTCAGTTATAGTCCTCAGCAGCTTCCTGTCTGTCCCCAGGAACATGAAGTCACGACTCCCCAGGAACATGAAGTCACGACTCCCCAGGAACATGCAGTTACGACTCCCCAGGAACATGAAGTCACGACTCCCCAGGAGCATGAAGTCATGACTCCCCAGGAACATGAAGTCATGACTCCCCAGGAACATGAAGTCATGACTCCCCAGGAACATGAAGTCATGAAACCCCAGGAACATGAAGTCATGAAACCCTAGGGATTATAGCCTGACATATACAGTAATTAGGTTCAATCAACAGTTTGAAATATTTCTTTTGTGAGTCGATGTTGTTCCGTGCTTAGAAAGTAGATGATAAAAATTTTATTATACAAACAATTAGGTTCTAATCTACTAACTTTCATAAGAAGACGCCAGTCTAGCATTCCTTAGAAATAACTCATTTAGAGCAGTGTTTCCCAAACTCACATCAGTCACATACCCCTTTTGGGGCCATGCCACAGCAAAGGTACCTTCAGGTCCTTTATAAAATACTTAAAGAATACCCCACTGTCTTGTTAAGTAGGCTACAAACAATCGTTATAAATGTTGATACAGCTCCAATGATAGCTAAACAAAGCCGTGATGAAGTGAAATAAAGGATTATAACTTCACGTCAATACTTATGTATTTATCAGTAATTATCATAAAACAATATATTATGATCAAAACACCTCAGTGGTACTTTGTGCACCCCCTGAAACTCTTCACGCACCGCTAGAGGTACGTGACCCATAGTTTGAGTAATTCTTATGTAAAGCGGCATAATTAATAATTAATAATTTCCTGTTCTGCCTCTTGAGGCGCTAATTGCTGCGATTGTAACGCTCGTAACTTCCTGTGGAGTGGATGATAAATAGGACAGCGCGACTTCTCGGCTCACTACTGGCCTGAACTGCCGAGAAAGGAGCTGGGTTCACATCTGGCCTGACAATGTCCTCGTTGATGGCGGAGTTGGAAGTGGAAACATTTATACAACCTCGTAATAGCTCGTTATCCTCTGATTCGAAACTATTAGTTTTTATTGGTGTTTGGACTCGCCATTATTGACGTCAACTATCTTACCAACAGGAGTGGGAGGTTGAATGTCAGAAAACTGTCTCTGAATCAACATAGACCTAATATTAACATTCAAAATATAGCCGCAGTGGATATTAACACTGTGGGAGTATTTGACCTAGCTCTCACAAACCAACATGTGGGAGTATTTGACCTAGCTCTCACAAACCAACATGTGGGAGTATTTGACCTAGCTCTCACAAACCAACATGTGGGAGTATTTG
>CABFWB010002291.1:86265-98294 GCA_902151455.1 Timema bartmani | reverse complement strand
TACTCTCCATTTGCTAGCTAACCTGATCTAACTGTAGCCAGTCCTTGCTACTCTCCATTTGCTAGCTAACCTGATCTAACTGTAGCCAATCCTTGCTACTCTCCATTTGCTAGCTAACCTGATCTAACTGTAGCCAGTCCTTGCTACTCTCCATTTGCTAGCTAGCCTGATCTAACTGTAGCCAGTCCTTGCTACTCTCCATTTGCTAGCTAACCTGATCTAACTGTAGCCAGTCCTTGCTACTCTCCATTTGCTAGCTAGCCTGATCTAACTGTAGCCAGTCCTTGCTACTCTCCATTTGCTAGCTAACCTGATCTAACTGTAGCCAGTCCTTGCTACTCTCCATTTGCTGGCTAACCTGATCTAACTGTTGCCAGTCCTTGCTACTCTCCATTTGCTAGCTAACCTGATCTAACTGTAGCCAATCCTTGCTACTCTCCATTTGCTAGCCAACCTGATCTAACTGTAGCCAGTCCTTGCTACTCTCCATTTGCTAGCTAACCTGATCTAACTCTAGCCAGTCCTTGCTACTCTCCATCTGCTAGCTAACCTGATCTAACTGTAGCCAGTCCTTGCTACTCTCCATTTGATAGCTAACCCGATCTAACTGTTGCCAGTCCTTGCTAGCTAACCTGATCTATATTATTTATTTTTAAATCTCTGCGCTGTTTTTCCCTCCTAGACCAGAGTCTATGTCCCATAGAACAGTCTCTCGACAAGACTTGGTGAAGATAAATGCTGCTTGTTTGACCTATCATGTGTTACACGCAGCGCTTGCGGTGGGGGAATGTTGCAACTCTCAACTGAATGCTTCAATGGCTGACATACTTTTACCAACATTTTGGCTCCTAAAATACCACAATTTATAGTTCTTTAAGATGGGAATGTCAGATAATGGATTGACATTTGGTTGTTTCCCACGCTAGGCGAGCTGGTTCGGCTCCCCGCTGCGTTGATGGGAACAACATTGTTACAATTATCCGGAATTCGAATAACCGGCTGTGAGTATATATCTCTTTTTTTCTCTTTCTTTCATCATGGCGCTTCATTACCAGTCTTACGGGTACTGACAATTCGTATTACGCTGTGTCTCCCAAAAAAACATTCAGGAGGATTTAGTTTTAAAGTATGTACCCTATTAAGGAACATCAGCTATCTGATACTTGCCTCAGATTCAAACTCTGGTCTTCCGCATGAGAGTCAGGTACTCTAGCGGGAACCTAACGGTACAAGTCTGTGTCCTACATGGTTGGAATACAACCTAATTACGTTTAGTCCTTAATGTTCATAAAGCTTGTTATTAAGATGTTACACATATTAGCCTCCCAGTCATCAGAGCGGGGTTAGAGTGATGGTCCCATCAGTTGTCAGTTGTCAGTTGTCAGTCCTGGCCTCCTTTGCACCAACCACACCGGATCACATGTCTATTCCAGGTCACTCACTTATATAATACATCATTTTAAATTGGTTTTCTTTAGAAAAATACTTAAACATACACAAACTGCTCGAGTGAAGTTGCTTGGCTGGTTTTGCACGAGAAGACTGATTATACCTTTCAACCAATCAATCAACCACTCAACCAACCAATAAGCCAATCAATCACTCAACCAATATTCAGACTCAATTTACTTGGCATAGCTTATTTTTACATGAAACGACAGGTCAAATAATTGTCGATTATCTGTTCATGTTAATTAAATAATTTGCTATGCACCTAAATCCCCCACCCCCTTCTTTACAGTTGGCGCACGAACTGAATGTCAACCTCTTCTGTTCAAGTTTGTCATTCACAGCAGGTAGGGGTTGAAATCCTGACTGGATGTATTGAGGGTTGTTTTTAATACGTGTTTTCCTTCACCCTCCACGTAAATGCAGTCTTATTTTCTCTAAACTCGATCTTAATCATCCTTAAACAATCAGAGTGATTAAATCATCGTACAGTTGGTAGGATTGTCAAATAGGAGGAACTTCGATTGCTCATAGAGAATAGAAAAATCACCAATACCATCATACATCTAGGGATATATTCTTTAAACATTCCTGGACAATTATTTTACCAAGTCATCTATCAAAGTGGTCCCTGGAGAGTTATTATATTAGGACATCTATCAAAGTGGTCCCTGGATAGTTATTATATTAGGACATCTATCAAAGTGGTCCCTGGAGAGTTGTTATATTAGAACATCTATCAAAGTGGTCCCTGGAGAGTTATTATATTAGGACATCTATCAAAGTGGTCCCTGGAGAGTTGTTATATTAGGACATCTATCAAAGTGGTCCCTGGAGAGTTATTATATTAGGACATCTATCAAAGTGGTCCCTGGGTAGTTATTATATTAGGACATCTATCAAAGTGGTCCCTGGAGAGTTATTATATTAGGACATCTATCAAAGTGGTCCCTGGGTAGTTATTATATTAGGACATCTATCAAAGTGGTCCCTGGAGAGTTATTATATTAGGACATCTATCAAAGTGGTCCCTGGGTAGTTATTATATTAGGACATCTATCAAAGTGGTCCCTGGAGAGTTATTATATTAGGACATCTATCAAAGTGGTCCCTGGGTAGTTATTATATTAGGACATCTATCAAAGTGGTCCCTGGAGAGTTATTATATTAGGACATCTATCAAAGTGGTCCCTGGGTAGTTATTATATTAGGACATCTATCAAAGTGGTCCCTGGAGAGTTATTATATTAGGACATCTATCAAAGTGGTCCCTGGGTAGTTATTATATTAGGACATCTATCAAAGTGGTCCCTGGAGAGTTATTATATTAGGACATCTATCAAAGTGGTCCCTGGGTAGTTATTATATTAGGACATCTATCAAAGTGGTCCCTGGAGAGTTATTATATTAGGACATCTATCAAAGTGGTCCCTGGGTAGTTATTATATTAGGACATCTATCAAAGTGGTCCCTGGAGAGTTATTATATTAGGACATCTATCAAAGTGGTCCCTGGGTAGTTATTATATTAGGACATCTATCAAAGTGGTCCCTGGAGAGTTATTATATTAGGACATCTATCAAAGTGGTCCCTGGGTAGTTATTATATTAGGACATCTATCAAAGTGGTCCCTGGAGAGTTATTATATTAGGACATCTATCAAAGTGGTCCCTGGGTAGTTATTATATTAGGACATCTATCAAAGTGGTCCCTGGCTAGTTATTATATTAGGACATCTATCAAAGTGGTCCCTGGCTAGTTATTATATTAGGACATCTATCAAAGTGGTCCCTGGCTAGTTATTATATTAGGACATCTATCAAAGTGGTCCCTGGCTAGTTATTATATTAGGACATCTATCAAAGTGGTCCCTGGGTAGTTATTATATTAGGACATCTATCTAAGTGGTCCCTGGGTAGTTATTATATTAGGACATCTATCTAAGTGGTCCCTGGCTAGTTATTATATTAGGACATCTATCAAAGTGGTCCCTGGATAGTTATTATATTAGGAAATCTATCAAAGTGGTTCTTGAAACTTGTTTGTCCTTTACTCAGTTAAAAGGTGCTGACGATCACGTGGTGAAGAAAAGTTTGCGGCTGGCCGGGGTTTGAACCCGTGACACTTGTGGCGGAGTTAATACGTGCAGGAGCCCAAGGGCAAGCACCCGTGGTGCAGGAGTGCCCCACAGGGACAAGGGAATCAGAGAACCTAGCGACCAGTGCCATAACTACCAATCTTTGTAGCCTCGCCTCGTCACACCTGTAAGAACCAATGGGCCTAATATAGCGCGGTGCAGGGCTTTAATATACTATTACAAAGATTATGTTAGTCTTCTATGTGCAAAGTACCTCTTTGATAGTATAGTGAAGCCTATATACCTCTTTGACAGTCTGGTGAAGCCTATATACCTCTTTGACAGTCTGGTGAAGCCTATACACCTCTTTGACAGTCTGGTGAAGCCTATATACCTCTTTGACAGTCTGGTGAAGCCTATATACCTTTTTGACAGTCTGGTGAAGCCTATATACCTCTTTGACAGTCTGGTGAAGCCTATATACCTATGTGACAGTCTGGGGAAGCCTATATACCTCTTTGATAGTATAGTGAACCCTATATACCTCTTTGACAGTCTGGTGAAGCCTATATACCTCTTTGACAGTCTGGTGAAGCCTATATACCTCTTTGACAATCTGGTGAAGCCTATACACCTCTTTGACAGTCTGGTGAAGCCTATATACCTCTTTGACAGTCTGGTGAAGCCTATATACCTCTTTGACAGTCTGGTGAAGCCTATGGCCTAAGCCCTCTCAGAATAATGTTTTAAATGCATAAAAAAAATACAAAGGATTGCAAAGGAATCCAATTAAATCGAGAAACAGTAACTTCTTGATTAAAGAGACGTCAGTGGGAAGTTTCAGTGAGAACATTCAACATTCATAGTTTTTTAATCGCCGAGTCTCATACACATATGGAGTACTGATGAGTTAATCTACTCGCATTTGCGTGGAACGAGAGTGGGAGACCATCTAGTAGACTCAACCTGTATCTGAACCCGGATCATCAGGCCAGTCTAACACGAAAGTTACGCCTTAGGCTATTTGTCCACTGAAGCGAGCGACAGTCATAGTTGTAGGAAATGTTACATTTCAGTTATAGAGGTCAGTGAAAATAAAGATGTAATTTGTCTCCGCCACGAATACTACCCGCGGCCCTCGGGTTGAGAGCTTCTACGCTGTTGCCACATTTCTTGCTGGATATTATTTTGATAAACATTTTCACACGTTTCATTACGTCTACAGTGATATTAATAAGAGCTTATGTTAATTTTGTTATCATTTGAGACGTTTAGCTCCAATTTGAAATAAAAACGTTTTCAATTTACCTTATTAATATAAAGAATAATAATACATAATCCAAATTATAACATTTGCATGTCAAGAAAACATTTATGGTTTCCGAAAACAGAGAACCGTATTTGAGCCAAAGAGGGATGAAGACAATGGAGAGTGGAGGAGGTTACGTAATGGTGAGTTAGAAACTCTGTACTTATCACCAAAGATGGTAAGGGGTGGTAAAATCTCGCATATTACGGTGGGCAGGACATGCAGCGTGAATGGGAGAATCTGTTCAGGGTACTACTGGCGAACCCAATGGGAAGAGACAATTGGGAGGATAACATCAGAATTAACCTGAAAGAGATAGTGTGTGGTGAGGTGGATTGGGATAGAACAGCTCAAGATAGGGTATATGGTGTAATGAGGTGGACTGGATATAACTAGTTCAAGATAGGGATATGGTGTAATGAGGTGGACTGGATATAACTAGCTCAAGATAGGGATAGGGTATACCAAGGTGGACTGAATATGACTGGCTCAAGATAGGGATATGGTGTAATGAGGTGGACTGGATATAACTAGCTCAAGATAGGGATAGGGTGTAATGAGGTGGACTGGATATAACTAGCTCAAGATAGGGATATGGTGTAATGAGGTGGACTGGATATAACTAGCTCAAGATAGGGATATGGTGTAATGAGGTATACTGGATATAACTAGCTCAAGATAGGGATAGGGTGTACCAAGGTTGACTGGATATAACTATCTCAAGATAGGGATATGGTGTAATGAGGTGGACTGGATATAACTAGCTCAAGATAGGGATATGGTGTAATGAGGTGTACTGGATTTAACTAGCTCAAGATAGGGATAGGGTGTACCAAGGTTGACTGGATATAGCTATCTCAAGATAGGAATATGGTGTAATGAGGTGGACTGGATATAACTATCTCAAGATAGGGATATGGTGTAATGAGGTGGACTGGATATAACTAGCTCAAGATAGGGATAGGGTGTACCAAGGTTGACTGGATATTACTATCTCAAGATAGGGATATGGTGTAATGAGGTGGACTGGATATAACTAGCTAGGGTGTGTATTTTTGTGCGTCCCAGTTCCTAATGCCATTCAGGAATAATACTGTTTTATTCCGATTTTAACCACGTCGATGAAATTTCTGCAAAATTTTCGGCCTAGGCTACAAAATCTATCCCTGAATTCAAACACCGGCTTCAAAAGAAATGCTAAGTTTAGCCAACACACGTTGAGAAACTTAGTTTAAAACTGGCATTCGATACATCACGTCACTAGCCACTACTAAAACAATAGCTAAATGCATGTGATTCTTCTTTAAATGTTGTGTAATGGACTGTTTTCAGATCTTGAGGCCTAGTATATTAATTGTTTCAACTATAGTCACGCTGTAGTCTATATTATTGGCTAGTTTCCCCATGTATTTACTACAGTGACTCTTCTAGAACAATAGGACCATCCATTGTGTTCTACTGGATCAACAAGTCTAAACTCTCGCCAGAAATTGCGAGCGTCTACTTGCAGTCTTACTGTTATCTAGGGAAATGATTGCTAGAACAAGGTGTACTGGAATGTACTGGAGTGCACTGGAATGTACTTACCTCACTCTGCTGCAGTGCAGGTAGTATCACAGCCCCTGGAACAATATAACCACATTGTAATCCTACATGTCAGTGTTAGTGACTCACTGCTCTAGAAGGACAGACATATAGTATTTGCCTGGAGAGAGGATGTAATACCAGCTATCCTATCGGAGATTGGCACCCAGTACTGTTGCATACGGCAAGTTGTGTCAGTAAAGTCTTCCTAGCCGGAGCCCGTAGTTTGTTTCCCAACAGAGGTTTATAAGACGTAGGGACCAGTAGGAATTAGGATCACAAGTCCTCTACACTAATAGAGCAAGACACCGAATGAACGGCCAGTTTTCGTGCCGGTGAGTGTACGCCTGACTCGTGAGATTCGTCTTTTCACGGCTCACTTGTTTCCGACCACAAGACGTAAGGACGTAACGTACGGCGAGGAAAGATTTTACAGGAACAAGTCTAGTTTGAGGTGTACACATCTTAGTAGGTGCAGGAGTGGTTCGTGCACAGCCTCTACCTTGCTAGTAGTAATCTAGAGGACCCCGCTTCAATCCCCGCTCTCTCCCTTCTCTAAACTATTTAGCAACCTTTAATAATTTAGTGACAGCACAAAAACTACGTGTCCGGATTTAGGAATGCTAGAGATTGGCTTTGTTTTGATATTTCACTGTATTTAATAATGTGAAGGCTGCAAGGGCTGGTCCTATCGTCACGTGATGGTAAACTAAATCTACCCCTTTCCCCAATCCTTCCTCGGTTTTTGTACCACTGAACAATTAGTTTAGCCTGACAAATCAAAATATTTATTTAAACGGACTAAACATAGAAGAACAACTTATGACTTAATTTTGAAGTTAAGTCTAATATAGCTGAATTTTATCTAGAGCTGCCCTTTAATCTTAATTAGATGAAAATGGGACAGTTTTATGATTAAACTAATTATTTCGCTAAATGTTCCAAATGCAAGATTAGAAAAATGTTTTTTAAAGAAAGAAACTATGTTCATGTCTAACGGGTGGAGTAAAGGCATATAGAGAATTTAATTCTGGAAGGGATGGGCTTGTAGTTATTATATCAAAGAAATAAAACATTGTCTGGGTCACGTCACTGCAAATAGCAGACACAAGGGAGAGCCCTTAGCCCTCCCTGATAGTCCTGCCATCTAGCGATAGAGTGGGATACTATATTTCTATCACTAGGAGCTACACGTGCTGCCATCTAGCGATAGAGTGGGATACTATATTTCTATCACTAGGAGCTACACGTGCTGCCATCTAGCGATAGAGTGGGATACTATATTTCTATCACTAGGAGCTACACGTGCTGCCATCTAGCGATAGAGTGGGATACTATATTTCTATCACTAGGAGCTACACGTGCTGCCATCTAGCGATAGAGTGGGATACTATATTTCTATCACTAGGAGCTACACGTGCTGCCATCTAGCGATAGAGTGGGATACTATATTTCTATCACTAGGAGCTACACGTGCTGCCATCTAGCGATAGAGTGGGATACTATATTTCTATCACTAGGAGCTACACGTGCTGCCATCTAGCGATAGAGTGGGATACTATATTTCTGTCACTAGGAGCTACAGGTGCTACCATCTAGCGATAAAGTGGGATACTATATTTCTGTCACTAGGAGCTACACGTGCTGCCATCTAGCGATAGAGTGGGATACTATATTTCTGTCACTAGGAGCTACAGGTGCTACCATCTAGCGATCGAGCGAAATACTATATTGCTGTCGATAGTTACACGTACTGCCATCTAATATTAAATAGAGATACTATGTTAGCTTTACTATACGTGCTTCAGCCTGACGAGGTATTGTAGAACTAATATCTTCTTTTCTTTTCATATACTTTAGCTTTACTCCTAAGTTTTCTTCTTCTAGTGTATCCTGTTGTGTGGCTTGTTTATAGATGGAATGATGTGAAAATATTTAAACCAAAATAATATAAAATGAGCATAATCAGTTATAGTTAGATGATTATAATAGTTAGCTTTATCAACTTTAAAACAGCATGACTATTTTAGAAATATACATTTTATGAGCCATGTTATCGATTAGTAGTTGACTATCTTACTGTACACACTAATGATATATAACTATGTTCCACTACATTATCTTATCTGTTTGAACTGACTAATTTCTAACAAACTTGGTACATTCATAGGTGCTCACAATTTCAAGTATAAAAAATTGTAGCCAACATTTTATTTTAAAGTAAAGTTTTAACCTAGTTCGATTAAATATTAACACATAACCCTGAAAAAATTAGTTTCAAATCAAGACTTCAAAACAAATACAAGACGAACTTTAAAATTGTGTTCATAACTCAAGAGGAGTAAGACTTAAGCATTAACAAATATATTGTTATTGCTTTATGTCTATTTGACAGGGGAAGTGTCACTTTTTGGGGGATCAAACCACAATAATGAAATGATTTTAAATATTATCAACTTTTGTTGTTTTGGTTGGGTATCCTTTGCTTTTTGTGCCTTCCACCAAATGCATAGTGTAACTATTGAACATAATCAGATCCGTTTGGCTATGCATTTAATTTTTACAAATGTTGATTTAGTCAGAGTACACTCAAGCTGTGTATATTGGGGTTATATTCATAATAAATAGTACATTATGGAAATATATTTACACCAACATTCGAAGCAAATCAACAAAGTTTGTGTGCATTGATTGACAGGCAAACAAAAAACCAATGGCACGAAAAACTGAAAAAAAAAAACACTTTGTTTCACCTAAAATGTACATTACAGATATAATTTGGAAACGAATTATTCTTAGTGAAAACGCCTACAAGATATCTGAGAAATGTAAAATATATTGTAGTCTTTCTTGAAAATAATTTCTGTTTGCCAGTTCGTTTAATGGATGCAGTCCTCTGAACATATCTGCTTCTTTGGTTGCCTATATGAACTCTGTAAGGGGCAGTGAACAAGTGACACGGTGAGAAATGAAGCTCCAACTATTCTACTTTAGTACACACGTACTTATACACAATCAGCTAGCTCCCTTATAGTTCTATCTGGTACCTTGTGGCTCATCTTCAAACTTGCACTCCATCGTCTAACTCCCTTGTGACTCGTAATAAGTCTCACTCTATCCTCCAACTCCCTTGTGACTCGTACTAAGTCTCACTCTATCCTCCAACTCCCTTGTGACTCGTACTAAGCCTCATTCTTTACTCCAACTCCCTTGTGACTCGTACTAAGCCTCACTCTAATCTCCAACTCCCTTGTGACTCGTACTAAGCCTCACTATTTTCTCCAACTCCCTTGTGATTCGTACTAAGCCTCACTCTTTCCTCCAACTCCCTTGTGACTCGTACTAAGCCTCACTTTATCGTCCAACTCCCTTGTGACTCGTACTAAGCCTAACTCTTTCCTCCAACTCCCTTGTGACTCGTACTAAGCCTCACTATTTTCTCCAACTCCCTTGTGACTCGTACTAAGTCTCACTCTATCCTCCAACTCCCTTGTGAGTCGTACTAAGCCTCACTATTTTCTCCAACTCCCTTGCGACTCGTACTAAGCCTCACTCTTTACTCCAACTCCCTTGTGACTCGTAATAAGTCTCACTCTATCCTCCAACTCCCTTGTGACTCGTACTAAGCCTCACTCTTTACTCCAACTCCCTTGTGATTCGTACTAAGCCTCACTCTTTCCTCCAACTCCCTTGTGACTCGTAATAAGTCTCACTCTATCCTCCAACTCCCTTGTGACTCGTACTAAGTCTCACTCTATCCTCCAACTCCCTTGTGACTCGTACTAAGCCTCATTCTTTACTCCAACTCCCTTGTGACTCGTACTAAGCCTCACTCTAATCTCCAACTCCCTTGTGACTCGTACTAAGCCTCACTATTTTGTCCAACTCCCTTGTGATTCGTACTAAGCCTCACTCTTTCCTCCAACTCCCTTGTGACTCGTACTAAGCCTCACTTTATCGTCCAACTCCCTTGTGATTCGTACTAAGCCTCACTCTTTCCTCCAACTCCCTTATGACTCGTACTAAGCCTCACTTTATCGTCCAACTCCCTTGTGACTCGTACTAAGCCTCACTCTTTCCTCCAACTCCCTTGCCCAATTTTGAAACTTTTCAGTTAATATTCAAGCCTGAGACACAGCAGCTTGTGTCCGAACTTGAGACAGCTCACAGTGACAGGGTTGCCCACTATTGTTGTGAGTGAGTCGGCCGACTGAGACGTAGTACGTGACCCCACGACACGACACGACACGACACGTCACGACTGACTTGATCGCGAAACCTGCCCAATCAGCTGAGTGGGCGGTAATCTCTTCATGCTGAGTGACGTTAAACTCTGCGAGGGACGATACAACACGACTTGACCAGTGGCTTTAGTTCAGACCGTCATAGGTGGAACATTGACTCTCCGCTGGAATTACAAAGATGGGGCTCAAGGTAACACTAAGTAACTTACATATATACAACTTACAAACAAAGTACGATTATAAAATATGTTACTGAGGAATAACAATAAATAATTGTTTTCCTCACAGTGTTGAGAAATTATAGTTATAACTGTTCTTAAACTTAACGTTGTTTTAATTATTAATTACTAGCGTCATATTTAATATCAACAAGAGTGAAACCAACATTGTTCTATGGTTTTGCTCGTTCCGAAAATAAAAGTTCATATGAACACGATTTAGTTTCACTCGTTGACAATATTTATAAATTCCTTTCATTAATAAACGTTCACAGCTGCCTTGATTTCGAAAGGGCCAGTTTACTTTTCAAACCACACTATCAATTAAGAATAGTTCTTGAATAAACGTTCCAAAGTTATTGGAACTGTCAACGAATTTTAATCCACGTTTTCTCAACTTTTGGACATATTCTTATTTGTCACTTGGGTCGCTGTTGCGCTATGGCTGCGCGCGGCAGACAGAAATAGAGCCCGTGGCACGCAGCCAAGATGGCGGAGTGTCTAGTCATCAGCTGATCCCGACAAGGTCTAGCTCTATATTTACCCTCCACCGTCTGAAGGGTGTGAACAGCACGTGGCGAACTGCACAAAACACTTTCATTGGATTCGGACGGTTTAACACGCACTTGGGATTGTTTGTGTTCTAATGCTCTGGTGACAGTAGTGACTATCAGCGTCTCAAACTATGTGGCACAGGACAGGGTGAGGAGGGTGAATATAGGATAGTGTTATATTAACAAACCAATATAAAGAAAGGGACAAGGATATTTTTAAAAGTAACTTTACCAGAATTCCTTCATCTGTGTCATACTACAACCACCATAGCGATACAGTCAGCGCTCAAGTAGTGATTCTAACCGCTGACAGCTAAACTGTGTCATATAATCCTCCAACCACCATAGCGATACAGTCGGCGCTCAAATAGTGAGTCTGACCGCTGACAGCTAAACTGTGTCATATCCTCCAGTGACGACAAGCTTGCAGTTAATTTGACGCGGACGTTGAAACGAAGGCCTCCCGTCTCCTTTATGACGTCACTTCCGCCCTTTGCTGGGGGTCCAGGAGAGGGAGAGCCGGGAACAGGGAGTCAGTCATCTGCAGCCAACATTCCTCAGAACGTCTCATCTTTCAAACACAGGGGGGGGGGG
>CABFWB010002291.1:48091-63470 GCA_902151455.1 Timema bartmani | reverse complement strand
ACAGACAGACAGACAGACAGACGGAAATTCAAAAACCACTTTTTCGGATTCAGGAAGTCATGAAACGTCAAAATTCATCAAAATCTCGAGTTCGATTTTTTTGACGATCACCATACTTTCTCTACCTGTAAGATAGAGAGAAAGTAAAAAGAAACAATTCAATTCAAACAAAACTTGGTATAATTAGTTCTGATTTTGTTATTCTCTTAGGTCAATAATATACGAATAAAACGCGTACAGAATTCTTAAAAAAGAAACAAAATATTTAACTTTCGCAATAAAATCCTCTCAAAATACGTAAAGCTTGTAAAAATAAACGTCATAGTATAAAATTAAAATGCAGATATTTGAATACCGGTTTTAAAAATCGAGTCTGAATTAGGCCAAAATGTAGAGAGGAAAATAAATTGAACCAACTTTTGAATCAACTTATCTGTGTGTGGGAATTCCTTGGTAGCTGTTCACCTTATGTCTCCAGAGCTCTAGTAGGGAACACAAATATCACACTACTCTCACATATTCATACGTCAATTCATATAATGTGTAGCTGTAACTTTTAATAAACACTCTCAATAACTAATACTACTACTGCTACAGATAGTTTTCTTACTGCTGGTAGGTTTATATGGAAGTATTCTATATTGTTTTTCTTTGAGCCCTTGTTTTACAAGGTAGGCTTGCATACCATCTTAATACTATTGTTGACAGTGTACTAGAGTGTATTTGACAGTGTACTAGTGTGTAGTTAACAGTGTACTAATACAAGATATTGAGCCATCTCCTAGACCAGATCTGGGGTCTCCAAACCATCTATTGAAGACCAACGTCTTGAATTGTCTTTTGTTTCGACCTCGAGAGTACTATTTCCTTCAATACCGTTTATGTACTGTTGGTTACAACTCATTCAATGTACTCTGATGTTTCTAAAAGGGCAATAAAGCACTCACAAACACCTGTATGTGGTAAGACAACTTTCTCAGATAGGCTTAGTGTAGAGCCATATTTACAATTAAAACCATTGTACAGTCACATTAAGCGAGAGTTGAGCTCAGCACTATACAGACTCCTTAAACAACACTAATAATCCTATATATAATTGTTATTTATTTTATTAATGTGAAATGGATTACGTAGAATATTAGACATGTGTGTCTAGATTTTTGATTTCCCCTCCAGTGGTGAGGTATAGTATGGGAAGTGGGGTGGTAATCATTAGCTTCAGGGGGGTGGGGGGGGGCATGATTTGGTAAAGGATGTCAAAATATATATTCTCTAATATCCCATGTTAAATATTTAATAATAATAATAACAACAATAACAATAATGAGGTCAAAGAAGATTGCTTTCTCTACTCTACAAATAGGTTTGTTTTTAAAATACTATTTTTATATTTCTGAGAGAAGTTGCATTATAAATATATATTTTGTTGTATTAATTTTCTTCTGGTTTGTTTAAGGTGACCAACCTTCTTTTAAATGTAGTATCTGTTTCTGTTTGGATGATGTTAGTAAAAACAACGTAATTGCCCTGCCTTAGAAACGAACTAGGCCCTAGAGCTGATCCTGGTACTACTATAGTGCTAATTTCTTTCATCTCATTTACACCCGGAGTTGTAAGTTCCCCCATAGGGACCGGAAGTAAACCACGGGAGGACGGAAGTTGTGGATGTCGCCATGTACTTGACTTAGTTCTATTTTCACACCAACGTGCAGCGTTTCAGTAGTTATTATCATCTTACCACAGGCTCTTAGGACCGAGTTGCTATAATCATCTTACCACAGGCTCTGAGGACCGAGTTTCTATAATCATCTTACCACAGGCTCTTAGGACCGAGTTGCTATAATCATCTTACCACAGGCTCTTAGGACCGAGTTGCTATAATCATCTTACCACAGGCTCTTAAGAGCGAGTTGCTATAATCATCTTACCACAGGCTCTTAGGACCGAGTTGCTATAATCATCTTACCACAGGCTCTTACGACCGAGTTGCTATAATCATCTTACCACAGGCTCTTAGGACCGAGTTGCTATAATCATATTACCACAGGCTCTTAGGACCGAACTGCTATAATCATCTTACCACAGGCTCTTAGGACCGAGTTGCTATAATCATCTTACCACAGGCTCTTAGGACCGAGTTGCTATAATCATCTTACCACAGGCTCTTAAGAGCGAGTTGCTATAATCATCTTACCACAGGCTCTTAGGACCGAGTTGCTATAATAATCTTACCACAGGCTCTTAAGACCGAGTTGCTATAATCATCTTACCACAGGCTCTTAGGACCGAGTTGCTATAATTTTCTTAACCCCTCCTTAAGCGACGTTATTTCCCTCCTCCACCTGGAGATGTTCCTGTTATTGCTCTCCTCCAGCTGGAGTTGTTCCTGTTATTGCTTCCCTCCACCTAGAGTTGTTTCTGTTATTGCTTCCCTCCACCTGGAGTTGTTCCTGTTATTGCCTTCCCTCCACCTGAAGAGGTTCCTGTTATTGCCTTCCCCCACCTGGAGTTGTTACTGTTATTGCTCTCCTCCACCTGGAGTAGTTCCTGTTATTGCTTCCCTCAACCTGGAGTTGTTTCTGTTATTGCTTCCCTCCACTTGGAGTTGTTCCTGTTATTGCTCTCCTCTACCTGGAGATGTTCCTGTTATTGCTTCCCTCCACCTGGAGATGTTCCTGTTATTTCTTCCCTCCACCTGGAGTTGTTCCTGTTATTGCTTCCCTCCACCTGGAGATGTCCCTGTTAGACCACTATATCAGAGAGACCCTGTAAGGACGGTAGAGCCTGGCTTCCGGCGGAAACCAACTCCCCGGAGCGGTTAAATATAGTCTCCCCCAGCCTGGACAAGTTTCCTGTCATCTTCACACGAGAGTGAGAGAGAGGGTTCGTAGCAGTGACAGCCACTTCTAGCAGTGACAACCACTTCTAACAGTGACAACAACTTCTAACAGTGACAACCACTTCTAATAGTGACAACCACTTCTAATAGTGACAACCACTTCTAACAGTGACAACCACTTCTAACAGTGACAACCACTTCTAACAGTGACAACCACTTATAACAATGACAACAACTTCTAACAGTGACAACCCCTTCTAACAGTGACAACCACTTATAACAATGACAACCACTTCTAACAGTGACAACCACTTATAACAATGACAACCACTTCTAACAGTGACAACCACTTATAACACAACTCTCCGCTACTGTACTCAAACCTTTATCCTGACAACTCAACATTGACTTAACCCACAATGAAACATTTATCATTTCATCCGGTTCAAATACCATTTAAAAATGGCCACCTCTATATAAAAATAAAAATGTCCTCTTTTAAAATTAATATGATATTATTTTACTATAAAAAATGTATTCATAAGAAAATTAAACTGCTTTGAAAATCGATGTGAGAATGAAAAGTAATGAATTTGTTAAATTTAATCATTATTAAAGCAAACTAAATCAAAATAATTTAATACAATTTAAAACATATCCTTTAATTACTGCTAGCAGCAGTATAGTGGCTAGTTGCCTGTTTGTTCCTACTGTACCGTCACAATATGTATAGTCGCTAGTTGCCTGGTTTGTTCCTATTGTACCGTCACAATATGTATAGTCGTTAGTTGCCTGGTTTGTTTCTATTGTACTGTTACAGTATATATAGTCGCTAGTTGCCTGGTTTGTTCCTATTGTACTGTTACAGTATATATAGTCGCTAGTTGCCTGGTTTGTTCCTATTGTACTGTCACAGTATATATAGTCGCTAGTTGCCTGTTTTTTTTTGTACTGTCATAGTATGTATAGTCGCTAGTTGCCTGTTTTTTTTTGTACTGTCACAGTATGTATAGTGGCTAGTTGCCTGTTTGTTCCTATTGTACTGTCATAGTATGTTTAGTCGCTAGTTGCCTGGTTTGTTTATTGTAGTGTTTCTTATCCCACAACTAACCTTCTCTTATAATTGTTCCTGTTTTACTCCTGATAGTCCGAGTTTTAGGTGATACCAGGTATTATCATTCCCTAACACCTCGAATTATCGAGAAACTGTTTTATTAGGCCTATCTACACTTAAAACTCCCGCCCAGATGTGAACCTCTCCTCCATTCTTCTTTAGAACTAATCTTACCTTCATGTTGAAAACAGAGCCCGGCATTGATAGAATTATTATTATTATTATATATACATCCCATGTCTAGCATTAGGATCTGTAACTAAAATTACGTCATAAAGGACCCTTCTATCACATTGCTACGTCATCTAAGGAAAAGTGTTGTGGGTTGCATAATATATTGCTCCTGTATTTAAAGGGGAGGTAAAAAGTCATCGTTAATTCTGCTTTAGATCTTTATTTACACAAAACCCGCCGAAAGGCGAACTACATTATTCTCAGTTAAGAAAAATGTCCACATGCATACATTAAAATCATCTTCCATCTTATTATTGAGTATTTTCCATTTTTATAACATCATCGCTAGGCTATTGGGTCACAGTACATTGGGAACTTAACCTAATTATTAGACAATTGTTATTGAGAGTTAAGTGACAACGTTATTCCATTAAGGCCACACGACCTGTACTTGGATACTTTCATGACACACAAAAACACGTTCCACATTAAAACCAGCACAATTCTTAATTTAAAATATAGGTTCTTTTGAAATTAATCCATATATGACATTAGTGTGTTTCTTCAAAGCTCTAAACATCCTTTGCCAAAATTAAAGTAAATTTAGTTAAATTTAATGTCAATAGTTTTTTACTCCTACCAATATATCACTTAGGCCTGAATAAAAATGTTTTGATTTCCACAAAAATTCCGAATTATTTTTAACGGTCTCTTGAAAAATGCTTTTCCCTACATTCTATACAAGTAGTTTGCCCAATATAACGTTGACACTATTTATCTCAAGTACAAAATTTACCATTTAAAACTGTAAACACATAATTATTTGAATATATTGTCAAATCAAAGTTTGTATTAATTTAATTAGTTATAAAATTATTAATTCATAAAAATGATGTAATCAACTAAAGTAGAATACATGACACGTTGCAAATTTAATACATACCATATTAATATAATCATTATCACAGCAATTATTGTAAAATAATTCTTAAAGTAACTTCAACAAAATAAACATGTGACTAATCTTATTAGATTAATCCTATATCTAATGTTGAGTGAATGTGTGTATATGCTCAGATAACACCTCAATAACTTATGTTCCTGTGTCTCAGACACTTTAATACTTCCCACTTACATGCTACACAATATGTTACACTTCATACGAGAACATTATAATGAACATATTTCCCTTTTTAAACTTCTTATCCTAAAATTTACATAAAATGCTGACTAACATAATTTATTTCAACTAATAAACTATAATTTATTATAGGACATCTAAAACAACAATAAAATTAAATATTGTTTGTAGATTGAAATGTAATGAAACTTTATACCTTATTGCAGGAACAAATTTGGGTTCGGTGCTGATTAATAATAATAATAATAATAATAATAATAATAATAATAATAATAATAATAATATCCTTTATTCTAGTGATGGCCAACAGTCGTAAGACCTATAACAGGCCAGCACTGAAAAATACACAGGTACCTTACAAATACGTATAATTACGCAAGAAAATAGGATACACAATCATAAATAAATAATTACATATATATAATACTGATGAATAGTTACAAAATATAGTAATAACTATAATAATCATATTAATACAAATAATAGCGTTATAATTTGAGTTGCTCAGTATGGATGGATCTTGTTAATATTTTATTTACACATCGTTTTATAAAATATATGTAATTTATTTATGAAAAGCAACTTTTTTCACAAAATTGTTTTTTTACATGTTCGAACTTAACATGTAATGGGTATTAGCTACGAAAATAAAGGCTATTTGGATGTAATGGTAGAAAGTAATCACTTTGGTAGCCATTAGGAGTTCTAGGAGCAGACAAAGTACTAACGACTCCTAAACACTATCATATCAAAACATTGACATATCTACTTCACATGTAAAACATAATATGTTGACGTCAAAAAGTTATCTAGTTTCAAAAATGAAATGTGGCATTTTTTTAGGGCCTACTAATAGTTGTATGTATAATGATATGATGGAAATATATTCTCAACATCTAATTATGCTATGAGGAAATATAATATTTTTTTAAAATTGTAAAATGATTTTTGAGAAAAATTATTTTAATGAGTATTTACATTTAAAATGTTCTTAAAATGGGGTCACAACATGAACAGCTAGGCCTATATTGTTTTATTAGGAAGACAATACAAAATATTAATATCTACTTGACACTGTTTAGGAATGGGACAGTCACATACTATAAGGGCAAATATTTTTGGTAAGACGAGGATCATGCCACACACCGTGGGCAAATATCTTTGGTAAGACGAGGATCATATCATACACCGTGGGCAAATATCTTTGGTAAGACGATGATCATGCCACACACCGTGGGCAAATATCTTTGGTAAGACTAGGATTATATCATACACCGTGGGTAAATATCTTTGGAAAGACGATGATCTTATCATACACCGTGGGCAAATATATTTGGTAAGACTAGGATTATATCATACACCGTGGGCAAATATCTTTGGTAAGACGATGATCATATCATACACCCTGGGCAAATATCTTTGGTAAGACTATGATCATATCATAAACCGTGGGCAAATATCTTTGGTAGGACGATGATCATATCATAAACCATGGGCAAATATCTTTGGTAAGACGAGGATCATATCATACTTGGTGGGCAAATATCTTTGGTAGGGCGATGATCATATCATACACCGTGGGCAAATATCTTTGGAATGACGATGATCTTATCATACACCGTGGGCAAATATATTTGGTAAGACGATGATCATATCATACACCGTGGGCAGATATCTTTGGTAAAACGAAGTTCATATCATACACCGTGGGCAAATATCTTTGGTAAGACGATGATCATATCATAAACCGTGGGCAAATATCTTTGGTAAGACGATGATCATATCATACACCGTGGGCAAATAGCTTTGATAAAATGAGGATTATGCCATAAATAAGGTCGGAAATATTAGGTTTGGTTAAATTATATGTAAAACATTTAACTAATTACTGCTGTTAAAATTAATTATATCATGCTCAAAACATTTATTTTATTTTAACTGTTTCAGTCAACTGTGTGCCTAGGTAACTAATCTGCGATGAACGACACGAACATCAAGGCCACGTGGCCGTTTATTGTTCCTCTCCACAATCCCTCGTAAAACATTTAGGAGTGACTCACTGGAAACCTTTCACAAACCACCACTGGATTCATCTCAGATTGGATTCAATAAGATGAATTAGGATTCGCGCAGAGAACACAAGTTATTTTAAGAATTCTGAATAAAGGAGGGGCAATATACAGTAGATACAACCAAAGAGGGGAATGTACAGTAGATACAACCAAGAAGGCAGAACGTACAGTAGATATACCAAGGAGGGAATGTACAGTATATACAACCAAGGAGGGGAATGTACAGTAGTTACAACAAAGGAGGGGCAATATACAGTATATACAACCAAGGAGGGAATGTACAGTAGATACACCAGCATTTGTTAAGAGAAACGATATAAAAACAATCGTCAGTGCATCCAGCTATGATTTGATCCCAGACCTTCTACGCACAGCTGACGTCCGATAAATGAACACATTTCTTTTGAACTAAGCGGTCCTTACTGGGCTGACATCAATATCTTATCGTGTCTCTTTGTAATCATATGTATAAAATAACAACTCGATAGCAAAACATAATAATAATAATAATATATCCCTCTGTGGTGGGATCTGCCTCTGGACCCCTGAGTTGAAGTCAACGTAAGAGCTAGTTTGATGACGTAGACAGTAAGAGATGTTCAAATTGATCTCCACTCAACTGTCGACTTCACTATACGGCTCTATTTGTTCACTTAATTATGGCTGATAAATTTTAATGTTATTGAGGTACCAATCGTATGATTTGCATTAATTAGGTTAATTTATATCTCTCGACTTTCCCCAGCTACAGTTATCGTGCAATTATAGTTGTTATTAATTTAATTAATATAACTTTTAAAATACTTAAAAATGGCATGGAATAATTTTATTTAAAAATTGAATTAGAAAATGTATCACCGAAAACGGAGCATTTACATTAGCTCGGCTAAACAAATTGACCCTTCCAGACCTTAATCAGGATAATTGATCAATTTTATTAAACTTAGTGTAATTCTAATGGCTTCTAATTGTAAAAGCTTCTAGTGAGCAAATAATAATTGCTGACATGTTCATAGGTGTATACACCATTTCGGGTGTGTGGTTTCATTACAAGTAATTGTTTATAAGTAATTTACTAACTAATGAGTAACCAAACAAAGTTATGTTGAGCCGTTGTTCAATGCTATAATATACTGTGCTAACAATATCTAAGTACAATACATTTACTCTGAAAGGAAGCAGTATTACCTTTACCAAATGCACTATGGGTATATTAAAAATCGTCACCCTAGTGGAACCTAGCAAAGTAAAACGCTTACTTTACTTGAATCCACTATGGTGCAGGCTATAAGATAGGGTCATAGTGTAATCAGCCAAGGTAAGACTGCTACCTCTCAGTCTAGATGGAGGGTACATAGTAAAGAGTAACCAGGCCCGCAAACGTTCAGCACCATCCACTGGTCCAAGCTACACGACTCGTCATGGCAGGCAGCGTGGACCAAGCTTGTACAGTCCCTGCCACTCAAACTTGTACATTCCTAATGTCTGGGATCAGTCGCCACAGTTGACGGGGTGGCGCACTTGTACACAGTGCGGTAGAAGGTCTTGTACACGGTCTGGTACTCGGGCTGGGTGTGAACACAGGTCTTCCACCCCCATGGGTCGCACTTGGTCTGGAACCGGCGACTCACCAGACGGCGGAACCCACGGGTGTATGGTTCCTGATGGGGCTGATACTCGCACTTCCTAACACACAACAGAGATAAGACCGCCATATTGGAGGTAGTCCTAGAGTACATGTTGTGGTCCAGATTAGAGTTCTAAGAACAATATACCTTATTACCTCTTCTCACAGCGAGTCCCAGAAGTGCCTTCCTCACAATGACATGTGTTTCCAGCGGCACATGTGGCACCATTTTCACAGGGCGGGTCACACACTGGCGTAGCACATGTGGGGCCTGTGGCATTCCTTGGACACTCACACTGGTCTGGACCCACACATGCTCCTCCGTTCACACAAGGGGCCCTGCATGAGACTATAAACACACATGGGGTCATATGTGGGTCCCTGCATGAGACTAAACACACATGGGGCCATATGTAGGTCCCTGCATGAGACTAAACACACATGGGGTCATATGTGGGTCCCTGCATGAGACTAAACACACATGGGGTCATATGTGGGTCCCTGCATGAGACTAAACACACATTTGGGTAATATTATGTGGGTCCCTGCATGAGACTAAACACACATATGGGTAATATTATGTGGGTCCCTGCATGAGACTAAAAACACATATGGGTAATATTATTTGGGTCCCTGCATGAAACTAAACACACATATGGGTAATATTATGTGGGTCCCTGCATGAGACTAAACACACATATGGGTAATATTATGTGGGTCCCTGCATGAGACTAAAAACACATATGGGTAATATTATGTGGGTCCCTGCATGAGACTAAACACACATATGGGTAATATTATGTGGGTCCCTGCATGAGACTAAGCACACATATGGGTAATATTATGTGGGTCCCTGCATGAGACTAAAAACACATATGGGTAATATTATTTGGGTCCCTGCATGAGACTAAACACACATATGGGTAATATTATGTGGGTCCCTGCATGAAACTAAACACATATCGGGGTAGTATTATGTGGGTCCCTACATGAACAAAAACACATATGGGGGTAGTATTATGTGGGTCCCTACATGAAACTAAACACATATAGGGGTAGTATTTGGGTCCCTGATTGAGGTTAGACACACACATATATATGCTGTAACCAAGAAGGAAATACTTAGAGTCAATCTTGATTCGTTAATTAATGTGTCGTAAAACTAGATCTGACCAAATTTCTTAAACACAAAACTAAAGGATATATTTCTACTGTAGAGCCAAACATTCCTATCTATTTTGGCTGTTGATAATTTGAGTTAAAATATCTCATCTTAGCCCAAGAATTGACAATTTGGTTAGTTCTAATTTTCTAGTAGTCAGACCCTCACGCGCTGGATCTCCCCCCGCTCACCCATAATTCACCCTCCCCTTCCTATGAGGACAGATCTTAGTGGCGTGGAGAGATTTACTCTGGCTTCTGTACACTGAGCCATGATTGATTGGACCGGCGCCAACAGGGGGNGAATGAGGGAAAGAGAGCCTCAAGACAAACGTCTGTACGGCTGAAACAAATATAGCAGCGTGGTAGCGCCTTGAGATATCCTGTGTAGACAACCCTTGCTACGTCCTTGTGTGGCGTGAACACGCAGCGTGGTAGCGCCTTCAGATATACTGTGTAGACAACCCTTGCTACGTCCTTGTGTTGCGTGAACACACAGCGTGGTAGTGCCTTTAGATATACAGTCCCGCCGTACAGCTATCTATCAGTCCCGCTGCACAACTATATAACAGTCCCGCCGCACAGCTATCTATCAGTCCCACTGCACAACTATATAACAGTCCCGCCGCACAACTATCTATCAGTCCCACTGCACAACTATATAACAGTCCCGCCGCACAGCTATATAACAGTCCCGCTGTACAACTATCCATCATTCCCGCCGCACAACTATCCACCAGTCCCACTGCACAACTATCTCAACGGAACTGTGTGAGAGTGGGAGGGGTCCAATTAACATTTTAGAGTCGTAAGTTTTTTGAAGCCTCGCATGAATGTGAAATTGACTTTGTCCCTCGCAGTGATGACCCGTACAGAGTGTTTAACAATTCAGAGCTGGGAAACCACCGGAACATAGACTACCCTCTCCCTCTATCTCTTTACATCGTTCTGAGCAGCCACGGAGGAATAGAGACAGGATATGGAACTCCCTCTGGGGGTTACAGAACTAACCCTCTCACTCTAACATTGCTGAGCAGCCACGGAGGAATAGAGACAGGTTATGGAGCTCTCTCTAGGGGTTACAGAACTAACCCTCTCCCTCTAACATCACTGAGCAGCCACGGAGGAATAGAGACAGGATATGGAGCTCCCTCTTGTGGTTACAGAACTAACCCTCTCCCTCTAACATCACTGAGCAGCCACGGAGGAATAGAGACAGGATATGTAACTCCCTCTGGGGGTTACAGAACTAATCCTCTCCCTCTAACATTGCTGAGCAGCCACGGAGGATCGGGATTCGAACACCAATATCCTCGTCTTGGGCAGTCAAGGCTAAACATGAGAGTGACGCCTTAGAAAATTCGGCCACCGGAGTGGGTGATGGGAATTAATTCTATCTCTGGGCAATAAGGTTGAGGTTCGAACCCAGGTCTTACAAGCACACTACCAAGATTAGGTTTTTATATTCCAGCCCATAGAAATCTATTAGTCATGTAAGATTCTCTACAAATAATCTCGACTGGTAAGCTACATTCATATGAGGAGGGCATGTGTGATATATGTGACTCACAGTTCTGACAGAAGTCTCCACTGGTTCCTCTTGGACAATGACATGTGTGTGGTCTCACACACTGGCCTCCATGACGGCAGGGTGGCTCACATATGGCTGAAACACACATCACATGCACGTTCTTAGTTTGAGCACCATTCCTTGGAAATGTTTATATTCAAATGTAAATGTTTTGTAGCTTCAAAAAGTAGGGCATTTAATTTACTTAATAAATCCTTGACAATGTTTCAAATAATTTATTTTTCTTTGTATGGATCTCCGTATTTTCCTTTGAAAGGAAGCAAATATTTCTATAGAAGTTGAGAGCCCCAATTTGTACCAAGTCCAGAGAACTCCGTGTAATTCAAGTGGAAGTTGGTGTGTTCGTGTGGGATGGTCTGGAACCAATCAATATACTAGTTAGGAGGGACATCTCGGGGAGGGGACATAACATGCACTTCCAGGAGTGAAATACAGAGGGGAGAGGAGTGAAATACAGAGGAGAGAGGAGTGAGATAAAGAGGAGAGAGGAGTGAAATACAGAAGAGAGAGGAGTGAAATAAAGAGGAGAGAGGAGTGAAATACAGAGGAGAGAGGAGTGAAATACAGAGGAGAGAGGAGTGAAATACAGAGGAGAGAGGAGTGAAATAAAGAGGAGAGAGGAGTGAAATAGATAGGAGAGAGGAGTGAAATAAAGAGGAGAGAGGAGTGAAATACAGAGGAGAGAGGAGTGAAATAAAGAGGAGAGAGGAGTAAAATACAGAGGAGAGAGGAGTGAAATAAAGAGGAGAGAGGAGTGAAATAGAGAGGGGTGAAATAGAGAGGAGTGAAATAAAGAGGAGATAGGAGTAAAATACAGAGGAGATAGGAGTGAAATACAGAGGAGAGAGGAGTAAAATACAGAGGAGAGAGGATTGAAATACAGAGGAGAGAGGAGTGAAACAAAGAGGAGAGAGGAGTGAAATACAGAGGAGAGAGGAGTGAAATACAGAGGAGAGAGGAGTGAAATAAAGAGGAGAGAGGAGTGAAATAGATAGGAGAGAGGAGTGAAATAAAGAGGAGAGAGGAGTAGAATACAGAGGAGAGAGGAGTGAAATAAAGAGGAGAGAGGATTGAAATACAGAGGAGAGAGGAGTGAAATAAAGAGGAGAGAGGAGTGAAATAAAGAGGAGAGAGGAGTGAAATAAAGAGGAGAGAGGAGTGAAAAAAAGAGGAGAGAGGAGTAAAATACAGAGGACAGAGGAGTGAAATAAAGAGGAGAGAGGAGTGAAATACAGAGGAGAGAGGAGTAAAATACAGAGGACAGAGGAGTGAAATACAGAGGAGAGAGAAGTAAAATACAGAGGACAGAGGAGTGAAATAAAGAGGAGAGAGGAGTGAAATAAAGAGGAGAGAGGAAGAGTGAAAGATACATAGTTGGAAAGAGTTGTATCCCTCCAAATGTAAGCTAGGATTAAGATGGATGATAATTATTATTAATGTCCCTCTTTGAACATAGGTTTATATTAGTATATGACTTAAAAACTAGCTTAATATAAGAGAGCAATACTTGTTTTTAATTATGTTAACATTTGGGAAATACAAACAAGCAAAACATATAGTCTATCTTTAAGGAAAACCTCTCTCAACTTTTTGAAGTATTTTATATATGTATTTTTAAGAAGGTACAGGAATGGTGGATAAGAACATATTAAAGAACACAATATGGCTTTTACAATGAAAATAAGAACACTGGTGCCACTGGACAAAGAGGTAATGGCTGCCACTTTTAGAAAATCGATTGTTAGCACCCAATCCCCCGACCTAGGTTTCATTCTGTCGGAACTCATCAGGAGGGAGTGTGAGACTAGCTAGGCAACTTCTTAAAAGAGGAAACAAAAAAATACAAAAGAGAGAAAAAGGAAATTGGCGAAGAAAAATAGGACACCTAGACAGCAACATGTAAAAGGAATAAATAAAAAGTTCCTACATATGGGTGCAGTTTGCAGTTACTTCAAATATTCCATCCTAGTTGCGGCCCTCCAGAGTAATGGAATGAGGATGGTCCGGGTGGTTAGTAAGCAACATGCAACAGCTTACTTGACTCCAGCTGTCAATGCGACTATACACCAGCTTACTTGACTCCAGCCGTCAATGCGACAATACAACAGCTTACTTGACTCCAGCCGTCAGTGCGACTATACACCAGCTTACTTGACTCCAGCCATCAATGCGACTATACAATAGCTTACTTGACTACAGCCGTTAATGCGACTATACAACAGCTTACTTGACTCCAGCCATCAATGCGACTATACAACAGCTTACTTGACTCCAGCCGTCAATGTGACTATACAACAGCTTACTTGACTCCAGCCGTCAGTGCGACTATACACCAGCTTACTTGACCCCAGCCGTCAATGCCACTATACAACAGCTTACTTGACTCCAGCCGTCAGTGCGACTATACACCAGCTTACTTGACTCCAGCCGTCAATGCCACTATACACCAGCTTACTTACTCCAGCCGTCAATGTGACTATACAACAGCTTACTTGACTCCAGCTGTCAATGCAACTATACAACAGCTTACTTGACTCCAGCCGTCAGTGTGACTATACACCAACTTACTTGACTCCAGCCGTCAATGCCACTATACAACAGCTTACTTGACTCTAGCCGTCAATGCGACTATACACCAGCTTACTTGACTACAGCCGTCAATGCCACTATACAACAGCTTACTTGACTCTAGCCGTCAATGCCACTATACAACAGCTTACTTGACTCCAGCTGTCAATGCGACTATACAACAGCTTACTTGACCCCAGCCGTTAATGTGACTATACAACAGCTTACTTGACTCCAGTTGTCAATGCGACTATACACAAGCTTACTTGACTACAGCCGTTATTGCGACTATACAACAGCTTACTTGACTCCAGCTGTCAATGCGACTATACAACAGCTTACTTGACTCCAGCCGTCAATGAGACTATACAACAGCTTACTTGACTCCAGCCGTCAATGCGACTATACAACAGCTTACTTGACTCCTGCTGTCAATGCGACTATACAACAGCTTACTTGACTCCAGCCGTCAATGCGACTATACAACAGCTTACTTGACTACAGCCGTCAATGCGACTATACAACAGCTTACTTGACTCCAGCCGTCAATGCGACTATACAACAGCTTACTTGACTCCAGCTGTCAATGCAACTATACAACAGCTTACTTGACTCCAGCCGTCAATGCGACTATACAACATCTTACTTGACTCTAGCCGTTAATGCGACTATTACAACAGCTTACTTGACTCCAGCCGTCAGTGCGACTATACACCAGCTTACTTGACTCCAGCCGTCAATGCCACTATACAACAGCTTACTTGACTCCAGCCATCAAAGCCATTGTGGTCTCTGAACTGCCTCTTAGTAACTTCGTGTCACATAGCTCTAAAGTTAATATGAAGTTATCTGAGCGTTATTTTGTTAAAGGTTTGGATCTCGTAGAAGTATTTTATTAGAAAGAGGAGCTTTCCAGGTATTTCCCATTTAATAAGAACAGGAGTGGAGAACATGGAGCCTACAAGTGGGAACAGATAGTCTTGGGGTGAAGACTACAAGTGGGAGCAGATAGTCTTGGGGTGAAGACTACAAGTGGGAGCAGATAGTCTTGGGGTGAAGACTACAAGTGGGAGCAGATAGTCTTGGGGTGAA
>CABFWB010002291.1:0-21837 GCA_902151455.1 Timema bartmani | reverse complement strand
CCCCCCCCCCAATAAAACTGATAATAACAGATGAAATGTGCTATACAACTTGCCGGAGACGCACCTATTTGGTGTTAGAGGCACCCAGATCTAGAAAAATAAGATATCGTCCATGGGTTTCATTCGAAATAGTTTGTTTCTAATCAGAATAGAGATGGAATGTGTTTCTGTCCCTGTCCGTACACACAGTTGGAGCTCTCATCGTAAATGAGTTATTCGTTGCTGGGAACACAATTTTCAACAGTAAGTGGCATTGTAAGAGCACGTCTTACGAGCGTCGTACTTCCTACTAGCGTCGGGACGCCAGGAAGTGAAGACACGGGAACAATGTGACTCCAATAACAATGGCAACTATGTATACCTAGCCTCATGATGTGGCAACAATGTAACTTCCTGAGTTGCGTTTGTACCAATTAGAGTGGGATGTAGGGTTCCTTTTCAATGATCTGGTGACAACATTAGTTGTAATATGTGACAACATTAGTTGTTGTGTTACTGGGGGAAGGGGGGATTTCATGCTGGTGTACAGTCGCTGTCACAACTATATGTTACTGTAAAAGATGGTTGGGGTTTTGAACGATATTTTAAATTTCTTTCAAAACTAAACATATTTCTATAATAACTATAAAAATTTAAAAATACATAAATAAATCAAAAATTAATTAAATCTAATATATGTGTGAAAAGAAAATATTAATAAACCCAAAATGTTATCCTAAATCAAATCATTCTGCAACTTCTAGATCCCTGTGTTTTAAAATGTACGTTGATTAAGCTTACATTTATTTAATTTAAAAAGAAGTGCCCACTTTAAAAAAAAATTAGATAATTTTAGCCCATCAAAATGTGTAATTGATTAATTTGGACCTATTCAATCATTAAGAGACATATTAAAATTCATATGAAAATACGTCCCAAAGTTACCTCAATAAATAAAGACAAATTGTTTAAAGTGTTTAGTATTTATACTTTTTGTCACCCACCAAAAACACTTGGCTTCATTGAATTTCCTCTAGGTAGGTTCTATTCTCACTCAGTCCAGTTCCTCTGGCTCTTCCCTATTCTCACTCAGCCCAGTTCCTTTAGCTCTTCTCTATTCTCACTCAGCCCAGTTCCTTTAGCTCTTCTCTATTCTCACTCAGTCCAGTTCCTTTAGCTCTTCTATATTCTCACTCAGCCCAGTTCCTTTTATCTCTTCTCTATTCTCACTCAGTCCAGTTCCTTTAGCTCTTCTCTATTCTCACTCAGTCCAGTTCCTTTAGCTCTTCTCTATTCTCACTCAGTCCAGTTCCTTTAGCTCTCTTCTATTCTCATCCAGAGCACTCTGGCACATGTTCCTCAAAAGAAAGAGCTAGCTTTTCAAGGTTCTATGCCAAACCTCTGTTACAAACGTGAATATTAAATAACGGTACCTACACAATTACTCCTGAAGAGACTTCACCCGTCCTACCCACTTCAACGTTCCCGTCCGACTAAAGAGANCTTCACCCGTCCTACCCACTTCAACGTTCCCGTCCGACTAAAGAGAGTGCCAGTCAGGGCCAGCGTGGTGTGTCATGCCAGATGACGTCATGAGTTCCATGCCACATATGCCTCGAGATCTTAGTAGAACGTTATCGATGTTTCGAGAATATTCCACGACTAGAAATCTCTGGGCTAGCGCCAGTTTTTCCATTGGTCCCGCGCATGCGCCATGTTCCCCTTTCTTTACCCATATCTTCTACCCTCCTTTGAATACCTCACTATCCATATCTGGGATCACGTGATGACTTTCTAGTACTATAAATTGACATGTTTCGTCTGTATTGGTACTCTTAATACTAATATCGACTGCTTCACTTCAACGTTCCCGTCCGACTAAAGAGAGTGCCAGTCAGGGCCAGCGTGGTGTGTCATGCCAGATGACGTCATGAGTTCCATGCCACATATGCCTCGAGATCTTAGTAGAACGTTATCGATGTTTCGAGAATATTCCACGACTAGAAATCTCTGGGCTAGCGCCAGTTTTTCCATTGGTCCCGCGCATGCGCCATGTTCCCCTTTCTTTACCCATATCTTCTACCCTCCTTTGAATACCTCACTATCCATATCTGGGATCACGTGATGACTTTCTAGTACTATAAATTGACATGTTTCGTCTGTATTGGTACTCTTAATACTAATATCGACTGCTTAGGTGAGCTGAGCGTGGCCATTAGACAGGTTTGCATTCTGGTATTCAAAATTCTGTTTCGACTTCTTTGTTCAACTTCTCAAAAATAACCTCTCAGATTAAAAATTAAATTTTAATTATTTATTGAAATCAAATATTAAATTTAAAATCATATTTCTGAGGTCACTTTAGTAAAGGTTTGTCACAACTTACTTTGTCTTGAAGTCACTAGATGGCGTTAGCATTTGTGTAGAAATTATTTTTTCTAATTAAGTGCCGCCATATTGAATATGGAATTCAATATATTTTAAAATTTAAATACCACCATATTGGGCGTGAATAGAAATGTTTTATTTAATTGTGATGTTGCCATACCAGGCTTGGAAATTAGCTACCAACTCCTTTATAATGATTATGTCAATTGAGACTAGTTATTCTCATTTATAATCCATTACCTATTGTTATGAATCTAACGTAGGCTATTTTATGTAACTTTAACTCTCACTAATTGTGTAGTTGAACTTGAATATTATACTGTAGGCTATTCATTTATTGCTTCAATTATGGACGTTTAAATTGAAGTATAACCTCTTGCTCGGACTTTGGGGTTCGTATATTTCCACTACACTCTGTGTTTCTGCTCAGTTGGTTATATTTAATTATAATGTTTGTTCAATCTATGAATGTTAATTTGGAACTCACTTCCTTATTGTACTCATTTTGGGGATATTTAGGGTAGGGGGTTAAAATACAAATCATGTTGATTCGACTGAACATCTTTTTCCCGTCAAAAAGGTTATACCTGAGCATTTTTCCGTCGGGCCTGTATGAATGTAAACAATTCCGAATTTATTAGCCCTAATATATTTGTATTCTCTTCGTCTATACTCAGAATAGAAGCAAACCGTTTAAAAGTAATTACTGACTTTCGGTTCATTTAATTGTAATAAATCGTTAAATAATTATTTTTAAATATTCATAGTAATATTTAAGTTATTTGACGGCATAAACATTCTCTAGGCATTTTATGCACGACCAATCATTTCAAGAATTTTCAAACACTTTTGGTCATTTTTGGTTGTTGATCGGTAAAATAAAAAAAATATATTTTATAGACAAGTTAATATTAATTTTGTTGAATTTGGACCCTATTGATTTTTTTCCCCTAGAACTGATTTATTTTTTCAAAAGAATAAAAAAATACACCTTTAGTTTGGATGTAATATATACATAAAAACAGATAGAAAAAGTTTTTTTAACATATATATTCTTAATAAAAAGTTTTGTAATCATGTTTTGTTTTTAAAAATAAGGTTGTGCAATTTGGTATTTTCCAAACATTTGTCCTACTTCCTCTTTAGAATTGATCTATCTCTCAAATCTTCAAATAAGAAGGAAATATTCAACGCTGTGAATGATCCTTACAATAAAATTGGTCATTTTGGTTTGTGTTTCTTTATGATGTATTAATATTGAAACTCACCATAATGACTAACACTATGCAAAGATGGAGATTGAAAAGAAAGTTACAGGTTAACAGAAAGTAGGAAAGCAATTTATTTAAAAGTGAGTATGGAGCAAAGTAAATAATTTTTTTTTGAGGGAGGCTCGTATTATAAACTCCACCATTTTGACTCTCAAGGAGAATAAATTTCACTTGGCCGGACACAAAACGCTCTCTCAGAGTCGACCTCCCCACGCGCGAGACACAATAAAACAACGTCTTTAGAAAATGTGTAAGGAAAGGTAAGGACAGACTTCAGCGCTGCGCAGCGGCGGCCAAGGTAAATACAATCTAAATATTGGAGAAACTTTGTTGAGTGCCTTAGAGATATAACAGAACCACATGGCTGCAGAACGTACCAAGTTCTTTAGAAGATGTTTTAGAATCTCGGAGATATATAAGAACCACATGGCCACAGAACGTACCAAGTTCTATAGAAGATGTTTTAGAATCTCAGAGATATATAAGAACCACATGGCCACAGAACGTACCAAGTTCTTTAGAAGATGTTTTAGAATCTCAGAGATATATAAGAACCACATAGCCACAGAACATACCAAGTTCTTTAGAAGATGTTTTAATATCTCGGAGATATAACAGAACACCATGGCCACAGAAAGTACCAAGTTCTTTAGAAGATGTTTTAGTATCTCGGAGATATATAAAAACCACATGGCCGCAGAGCATACAAAGTTTTTTAGAAGATGTTTTAGTATCTCGGAGATATATAAGAACCACATGGCCACAGAACATACCAAGCTCTTCAGAATATGTTTTAATATCTTGGAGATACAACAGAACCACATGGCTGCAGAACGTACCAAGTTCTTTAGAATATATTTTAGTATCTCGGAGATATAACAGAACCTCATGGCCACTGAACGTAACGGGTTCTTCAGAAGATGTTTTAATATCTCGGAGATATAACAGATCTACATGGCCGCAGTACGTACCAAGTTCTTCAGAAGATGTTTTAATATCTCAGAAATATAACAGAGCCACATGGCTGCAGAACGTACCAAGTTCTTTAGAAGATGTTATAGTATCTCGGAGATATAACAGGACCTCATGACCACAGAACGTAACGGGTTCTCCAGAAGATGTTTTAATATCTCAGAAATATAGCAGAGCCACATAGCTGCAGAACGTACCAAGTTCTTTAGAAGGTATTTTAGTATCTCGGAGATATAACAGAACCTCATGGCCACAGAACGTAACGGGTTCTTCAGAAAACATTTTTATATCTCGGAGATATAACAGATCTACATGGCCGCAGTACGTACCAAGTTCTTCAGAAGATGTCTCAATATCTTAGAGATATAACAGAGCCACATAGTTGTAGAACGAACCAAGTTCTTTAGAAGATGTTTTAGTATCTCGGAGATATATAAGAGCCACATGGCCACAGAACGTACCAAGTTCTTTAGAAGATGTTTTAGTATCTCGGAAAATATATAAGAACCACATGACCACAGAACGTACCAAGTTCTTCAGAAGAGGTTTTAGTATCTCGGAGATATAACAATACCACATGGCCACAGAACGTACCAAGTTCTTCAGGGGATGTTTTAATATCTCGGAGATATAAAAGATCTACATGGCCACAGTACGTACCAAGTTCTTCAGAATATGTTTTAATATCTAGGAGATATAACAGAACCAAATGGCTGCAGAACGTACCAAGTTCTTTAGAAGATGTTTTAGTATCTTGGAGATATAACAATATCACTTGGCTGTAGAATGTACCAAGCTCTTCAGAATATGTTTTAGTTTGTTAACTTAGTTTTAACAAGGGATAATTATTCATTTAAAAGTAATTTCCCTGAAAATATCAATGTGTCTGATATATCTCTGGTTCTATGAACATTTCTGTTGATCTCATCTTCACTTGTTTTTTAAATAAAACTTGTTTATACGAAGTATTTATAATATAAATACAGACTGATTTGGTCGATAAACTATTAGAATAGGCAGAAAATAACAGTATGAATAATTACTGTCCCTCAAGCACGATATGAGTATTCAGTAACAATTTCAATTCAATTGAACGCGTACATTGACACTTCCAGAGTATTCACTTGCTCATGTGAAATATTTTCAGTTAGTTCGTTTTGATATTGAGGTAGTCACTCATAAAATATTCCTTCGCGGAAGGCAAAATGTCAGATTTGTGAACTCAGATCAAATGAGATCTCCACTAACCCACTCGATCCAATCAAAACTTTTGGATTTTTCGAATGTATTATGTTACCATCTGTCTCCCATTCCTACACTTTTTCAAAACGGAGTGATATGAAAAAGTTAGAAAATGTAATTATATCGAGTAAGTAATTTGTTGAGTCAATAGTAATAGATTTAGAAACCTGCCAAAAGTTGTTAGTAATTGCCATCCTTTAAATAAAATTGCTCAATGGAGTTCAATAATAATTGGTTATAGCAACGAGCCATTTTATCTCTGAGCAAGGTAAATTCTCCACGTGACTATTTTCACACGTTATCTCCAACTGTGGTCAAACGGAATAAACGTCAAGCTCATCTAGTCTGGTTTTACAATGATGGGAGGCTCACGGTTCGAGTACTGGATGAGATTACCAGGCGTGTTTTATCTTAAATGGTTTACCATCATCCATCCACACAACACAAATGAGAGTACAATTCCTCTAAATTCTACCACACCCATTCTTACACTATTCTAAATGCTGATAGTCTGGAAAGGCAATAAAACTTCTCCAACACTAAACAAGGAAATCTCTTAAATGGTTGAGTTATTTCTCAGTTAAAGTCTTGAAATGTTTTATTTACATTCTACCTGAGTGATTAATGGATTGTGCTAGCATCTAACTTTGTTGATAGAAAGTAAAATTTCAGGACATGACATGGATCTAATAATCTATAGATTATTTTTGAATGTATATTTAAATGAAATTAAATATGCTAAGCTTCTGGTTTCAATTGAAATTTAATAACATTACTGTATTGAACTTTTTTTGGTATGTTTAGTTCCCAACATTTTGTTTAACCTTGTATTATTCTCATATAATAAATGTTCAAACATTTTAATATTCAGCTATAGGCTACATATTAATTATTATTTCAGATAACATTAAATTATAGACAATTGGATAAGGTGAAAGTGGCTGGTGATGCAATATATTCAGATTTAAAGTGAACGCAGTGTTTCCTGGATTAGATTATAATACAACCTGCATCACACAACTGCCTGAAGTCTAGTATCATCTATATCCCACGGCGTCAATACTTTACATGGATACAATCATTGTTTCCTTGGTCTTGTGATAATACAAACCGCATTACACAACTGTCTGAAGTCTAGTATCATCTCTATCCCACGGCGTCAATACTTTACATGGATACAATAATTGTTTCCTTGGTCTTGTGATAATACAACCCGCATCACACAACTGTCTGAAGTCTAGTATCGTCTCTATCTCACGGCGTCAATACTTTACATGGATACAATCATTGTTTCCTTGGTCTTGTGATAATACAACCCGCATCACACAACTGCCTGAAGTCTAGTATCGTCTCTATCCCACGGCGTCAATACTTTACATGGATACAATAATTGTTTCCTTGGTCTTGTGATAATACAACCCGCATTACACAACTGTCCCAGGTCTAGTATCGTCTAAGACAACCAGCACCCACAACTGTCCGAGGTCTAGTTTGTCTCCAGGCAGAACACAGTTGAAGTTTTTTATACCTCAGAAAATTAATTGTGTGCTTGTGTATATTTTTATCCCCGCGTATTACTACCCGTTCGGGTTATACGCTTGTGTACTAATTAAGCTAATGGTTTTAGGGATTAGAAAGGCTATATACAGATGAAGTGTACTTGCATTTGCGTGGAGGGAGAGAGGAAAACAATCTTGGAAAAAACCCTCAGTACACCCAACCTAGATTCAAACCTCGATCTCCCCATCATCGGGAGTCTAGTCTATTCAGAGAGTAGCACCCTAGACCATGCGGCCATTGAAGTGGGTCTTGTGTCTTTATTACACCATTAATGTGTTTATTTTTACAAAACAAGAAACTATTTCACGTATAAATATACATATCCTAGACATTTTGTTTTAAAATAAGACAATAAGCTCTCACTCTACTTGGTAAGCTCTCACTCTATATGGTCAGCTCTCACTCTACTTGGTCAGCTCTCACTCCACGTGGTGCTCTGGTCAGGTATTTTATCCTTCTCGACATTTCCCAGTACGCCACTGTAAGTATGCTACTGAAGACAGTCGGACTTGTATGGAAAGATGGTTTCGAAAGTAAATACGGAGTTGAAGGTTTGTGGTCACAATACACACAACGGATGTTTCCGCTCTATGATGTTCGAATGTTCTTCAGTTTCATTCGAACGAGCGCTATTTGACGATATTTATTATCCCGGAAATACTTGTTACAATAAACAAATTGAAAGTAGAGTGTTTGTAATCACATTCTATTTTAGTCTAAGCTATCGTCCGAACAATTACTCAAGAGAAAGTTTGTGTTACTGTCATTTAAACTCAACAGAACAAGATTATAATTATCTTTGAGAGTTCCTCAATGGTGGTGGAACATTTATGCTGAAAATAGTTTAAATTGAGGTATTTAAAGTGCTTTTTCTTAACCAACTGGTTATATCCGAACATCAATGCTATTCTAACTTGTTTCTAGAACAGTTGCAACACCCAGTCCCCCGCCCTTTAATTATCACTGTGGAAATGGAAGCCTCAATTTAGCCAATAATACATTCATTTGATATCACGGGAATCGAACCTAGGATCCATTACATAATCTACATACGAGTGTGAGCGTTTACTTAGATCTGAATTTACTAGCTGATAATTACACACCCACACACTCAAAAACTCACATACCCAGACACTCAGATACTCAGACACTCACATATTCAGACACTCACACACTAACGAAATAAATGATACGGAACTCCCCATGGACTTTCTCGCTCTAATGTTTAAAAATTGAGATATTTACTCAAAATTTGTAATATATGTGAAACGAAACAATATACACTAGCAAACCCAAGCATAAATTGCACTTTATTTAGGTAAAACATTTTTTGAGTCCCGGTTTTAAATTTTATAATTTTATTTTTACAGAATTAATGTCCTCATTTGTATATTTTGACCAATAAAAAATGTAAATATTAACTATTGAGTCTAAAATGGAGATAGATCATTGTTGTACAAACATTTCTCCTAAGAGGTTTAAAAAAAAACATAAACTTTTTGAGAGACTTACTTATATTTAATTACTTTATGGCATTAGAGAATTATTGCGTTAAAGCTTAAGTAGTATCTCTTTACAACTAAAGCTCACCAAATTGTATTAATATATTTGCCAATATCTCAGAAACTGGTGATTTTATAAAAATATATTTTGTATAAAAGTTTTTTATTTTTAATAGTACTACAATTTTGCAATTATAAGTTATTTAGTATCTCAAATAGTTGCGGAGATACGGAAATTTCAACTTCTGTAATGTACCCTAAAAGTCATTTTCACGGGAAAATGAAAATAGCCAGTTTATTTTTGTAATCCTAATCAACGCCTAGATACGAATTTTAATCAAAATCGTTAGAGCCGATTTTGAGAAAATTGATTTTTCTCTCTTTTCACCCTTTTTTTAAACTACTCTTAATTTTAAGTTCAAACAGACACACACACACACACACAGATGGCATTGCAAAGACAACTTTTTAGTGTTTAGGGGGTCATGAGACGTCGACATCCATCAACATTTCAGGTTAGATATTTTTTACAGTCGCAATACTTTACCTTTAGTTTTCGAAAAGTTAAAATATATATATATATATATATTTGCGTATAGCTTGAAAGTTATTGGTTTTATAAAAATATGCTTTGAATAAAATATTGTATTATAAATAGATCTACACATATGAAATGATAAGTAATTTAATATCTCAAATATTTTCGGAGATGTGATAAAAAATGAGAATTTATGCATCAGACCGAAGCCCTTAAAGCCATTTTGCCGAAATATTGAGCGTAGCCATTTTGTTTGGAATATTTATAAATGTTTTGAAATGAAATTTAATCAAAATTGTTAGAACCGATTTTGAGAAAATCAGCTTTTTCTCTTTTTGCCCTTCAGTAAACTACCCTTAATGTTAGGGTTGGCTATCCAATTCCAAAAATTCTTCGGTGCAACCCTGTAAAAACCTTGGATACCAAGTTATAGCACGATCGGTAAAATAGTTTTGGCTCTATTTTGAGGTATAGACAGACGGAAATTCAAAAACACACTTGTTTGGATTCTGGGGGTCATGAAACGTCGAGAGTCATCAAAATTTTGAGTTATATTTTTGACGATCACATTACTTTCTCTGCCTGTAAGATAGCGAGAAAGTAAAAAAGTACCTTGGCACCAAATACCCTCCTTTGGGATGGAAGTGTGTTTATCAATGTAGGGGGATCATGTAGATATCAAGCTAAGGGGATCGTGTGGATATAAAGCTAAGGGGATCATGTGCATATCAAGCTAAGGGGATCATGTGGATATAAAGCTAAGGGGATCATGTGCATATCAAGCTAAGGGGATCATGTGGATATCAATCTAAGGGGATCATGTGGATATCAAGCTAAGGGGATCATGTGAATATCAAGCTAAGGGGATCATGTGGATATCAAGCTAAGGAAATCATGTGGGTATCAAGCTAAGGGGATCATGTGTATATTAAGCTAAGGGGATCATGTGGATATCAAGCTAAGGGAATCATGTGGGTATCAAGCTAAGGGGATCATGTGGATATCAAGCTAAGGGGATCATGTGGATATCAAGCTAAGGGGATCGTGTGGATATAAAGCTAAGGGGATCATGTGGATATCAAGCTAAGGGGATCATGTGGATATCAAAGTGAATCCATCATGCCATCCCCCAGTCATAGAGAAGTGATGGAATGGGGGGTGGGGGGTGTACGTGATTCAATCAAAGGACGGATCAACGGCCTTCACTTCCCGACCACCTCCCCCTGCAGTTCCGCAAACCGCACGACACTCGCCTCTCTTGCTGGTGACTCGCAACGACTGCGCATCGTGGTTTGGGCAGATATTACCTCTTTGAGGTTTAACTGACTCTCGACAAAGAGGTCGTAGTTCGATCCTCGTAGCGTGCAATATGGAGTTCTATCAACCTGTTTCCAGATACACGTTGATTCAGTTGATTAGAAGTCAACCTACTGGTTTTATTCCCTTGGACTATCCTAAACATAAGGGCTGATGGAAATGTTGTACATCTCATTTGTATTTACAAAGTACAAAGAGTGATATGAAACATTTGTATTTACAAAGTACAAAGAGTGATATGAAACGATATGGAGACTCTCGTGTCAGTTTATCACATTGTTGATATCACACACAAACTGTGCACACATGGACAAACTCTGTAAGCCAATACTGGTAGGTCGGGGTTTCAATCCCGGTTGGGTGGAATGAGAGGTTTGCCACTCTATATATACACAAATACAGGTTCATTCGATCTAAATTATAGATTTTTTTTATCGCACTGTGTATTACTAACTGCTCAGGTTATACGCATATGTGCTAATGACTCTAAAGAGTCAGGAAAGAGGAAGGTTGAAATTAGAGGAAGTGTACCCGCATTTGCGTTGAACATCATTTTGTAAAAACCCACTTCAGTACACCCAACCGGGACCTAATCCCCGATCTCCCTGTCATTGACAGTCTAATCCAACAATAGAGTTACGCCTTAAGCCATGTGGCCTCAGGAGCAGGTTATTCCTTCATCCCTACTACTCCAGCGTAGTTAATACTATATATATATATATATATAGTCTGAATGAAGCAATGTTCTTGTAACTATTACTTTAGGCTGTTAAATAATAAAAATTGCACGTTTTCCTGTTAAATTGCTCGAGTGTGAAGTTGTGTGTATAAATGTAAGGGGAAGAGAACTAAGGACCTCTTTAAGGGGGGATTGACCCTCCCAGGGCTTATTATGAAGTGCGGGCGCTCGATCGGCCAGGAAACATACGACCTCTAGCGGCGACCACAAAGCTCACGGGATTTATGTTATTACCTCCCACCCCCTTAACAAGGAGAGGTGAGGTTGCGGCCTCAATTACCCCCGACCCTGTGAGGGGTCAGAGTTCAATCCCAGACTGACTCGCGCGCAGCTTCAATTACATGTCTACCTCCCCTCTTGTGTTCTTGCATCGTCCGCAGGAACAACAGGATCTAGAGAACTAGGGAGTTGTTCCTAGAGTACTGGTACACTCCTGTCAGGATCTAGGGGACTAGGGAGTTGTTCCTAGAGTACTGGTACACTCCTGTCAAGATCTAGAGGACTAGGGAGTTGTTCCTAGAGTACTGGTACACTCCTGTCGGGATCTAGAGGACTAGGGAGTTGTTCCTAGAGTACTGGTACACTCCTGTCAGGATCTAGAGGACTAGGGAGTTGAATTATAAAAATATAATAAAATATTATTTGTTTTCAAGACTGACTTGAGATATTTCTAGTTTACGTCAATAGTGAGTCCAAATTTCAAAAGCATAATAAAAACAGTTTTAACTAAATTAACACAAGAAAAGTAATCAAATGCCGATCTTAAATGTAATCTTATCGAAGATAAGTTTGCAGATTAAATTAATATCTAAGTAAAACATATTTCACAGTGGTATTTATAATATAATTAATGACCCCTAACACATAGATTGGTATCCAAGATATTGAAATTGTGTGAACGCAAGCCGGTTTGAAATGAGATGAATCTGAACCAAACGTTGGTTTGTAACCATATTGAATATTCTGTAGCCCGCCCCGCCTCGTATTAGAAGCACATTGTATGCCAAGAACGTTACATACGAGGATGATAAGAGCATTGTAAATCCAGCCCAAGACATCTTCAATGCATAACTAATACGACAGAGCACACAAAGAGTCTTTGCTCGTGTTTAGGGCTGAAAATAACAAGATAGAGCACCAAACTAGACGAGAATAGAGGCTCCTTGCAGGCTGCACAGAGTACCATCAGCCGCCATATTGGTTCCCTGGGGTTTGTCGTATAAGACGAGAATAGAGGCTCCTTGCAGGCTGCACAGAGTACCATCAGCCGTCATATTGGTTCCCTGGGGTTTGTCGTATAAGACGAGAATAGAGGCTCCTTGCAGGCTGCACAGAGTACCATCAGCCGCCATATTGGTTTCCTGGGGTTTGTCATATAAGACGAGAATAGAGGCTCCTTGCAGGCTGCACCGAGTAACATCAGCTGCCATATTGGTTTCCTGGGGTTTGTCATATAAGACGAGAATAGAGACTCCTTGCAGGCTGCACCGAATACTATCAGCCGCCATATTGGTTTCCTGGGGTTTGTCATATAAAACGAGAATAGAGGCTCCTTGCAGGATGCACAGAGTACTATTAGCTGCCATATTGGTTTCCTGGGGTTTGTCATATAAGACGTAGAATAGAGACTCCTTGCAGGCTGCACCGAGTAGCATCAGCCGCCATATTGGTTTCCTGGGGTCTGTCGTATAAGACGATATAATACAACAGATAACTAGATGAGACCAAATATACACTAATTTAAGAGAAATATCTTTGATACAGCTTGCTCTCCTGCCATGTTGTATTCTTGGTGCTTGTGGAGATGTCGGGTTTCACTTGTTTTATCATTAGTTTATTAAATTGTTAGACATAATTTGTCTTAACACTAATTCCCGGTTTCGCTGATGAGGGAGTTGATAGAGTTTATTTGACGAGCATTTTGGACACGACGGGGTCACCTTTCTCTCTGATGTCTACAGACAATTTGATTGGTGGATTCGTATATGACAACCCATGTGTTCTTATCCAGACTAGGGTAATTTGAATCTCGAGTTCAATGAAGAATCAGTGGCTTCATTTTGCTACAGCGATTGTTATAAACACTCTACAAATATCGTAACATGTATATTGTATATGTTCCGAGTCTTACCATCCGCCTGTATATTCACGATAATAGGGAGAAGGTAGAAATTAGAGAAATGTACCCGTAGTTGCGTAGAGCTAAGGTGAGAAGATGTTTAAGGAAAGGACATTTAGAACACCAGACCGTGTCTCCAACCGCCATCTTCCGTCCCTGATTGAACAAATTGTTGCGAGAGTGACGCCAGTGACTATGCGAACACCGGTGCATGTTCCAACAACTTGGCTAGTCACTAATCTAGCCTTGTTAAGTTATGAGCTAACACTGCCCAGCATGTAGCTCTATACTTGCCTAGTTAATGAACTAACACTGCCCAACATATAGCTCTATACTTGTCTAGTTAATGAACTAACATTTCTAACATATTCTTCTACTGTTAGAAAGTTGATCATCTCCATCTTTTCTTCTGTGTCAGAGCACTGACTCTATCCAACATCCCTTTCAGATACAGATAATATAAGTGTTTATAACCTCATACAAACGAAACCAAAGCTAGTTTTTATAAAAGATTGTGGTAGGAAATGGATCTCCTACATTTCAACAGGGGTGTATGGATATAGAAGGAGCATATTGAAGAAGGAGGAGAAAAGCAAGGCTGGAAGAATCCATCTTCCTGCTAACGAGCCAAGACAGGGAAAATTGGATCCGTTCGTGGAGAAGAATTGTATTGAAGGTTCCGAGCCGTCTCCTTTCAATTGAGAGCTACACTATATACAGGGAGGACCAGGGAGGTGGTCTGTGGTCTGGGAGGCTGACTACAGGTCTACAGGGAGGAACAAGGTGCTGGTAACAAAATAAACACTCTTACTCCTAAATTCGATATCAAAAGATCATTGATAATATTTCTATAAATATCAATGTCATTAATTCATATTTTATTTTCATTCATTATTAATATATCATTAATAGATTAGTCGGAAAATATTTGATCATTCATTGTGATCTCATAGATAATCTCTTTGTTGGTAGTTTAACAATAACAAGTAACTAATAAGTCACTCACTGGACAGTCCTTTAGTAGCCATTGATCCGTCGTCAATCAATCAACAAATCATATTGCCTATATGATCATAAGGAATGCTCCACAAACAATAGTTTCATGAAGTTACCAGCACCCAAGGTTTGAGCTGTTCACACAAAAACTATAGCGGCAAAAATTATCAGAATATAATATTCTTGTGGCACAAGCTCAGCACTAAACATTGTCATAGCTCTCATAGTTTGTGCCATCATGGGTGCTATCTTGGGTGCTGCAAACTTCGCGGAACTTCACATACATACCATTTCATACAACACCTTTCTGTTGAACAATGCTAGCTGTTGAACAATGTTTGTGTTAGTCTAAGAGCAGACTGTTGAACAATGTTTGTGTTAGTCTAAGATGCAGACTGTTAAACAATGTTTGTGTTAGTCTAAGAGCAGACTGTTAAACAATGTTTGTATTAGTCTAAGAGCAGACTGTTAAACGATGCTTGTGTTAGTCTAAGAGCAGACTGTTGAACAATGTTTGTGTTAGTCTAAGAGCAGACTGTTGAACAATGTTTGTGTTAGTCTGAGAGCAGACTGTTGAACAAAGTTTGTGTTAGTCTAAGAGCAGTCACACTTAATCCAGAGGGTGGGTCATACAATCACAATCTTTGGACATTTCCACACGAATTATTCAATTGTTATGTATTTTGGGAACACTTAGTGAATTTAAAAAATAAAAAATAAGGAATTTTGATAGAAACAATTCCGGGTTCGATTCCCGTGATATCCAATGAATGTATTATTGGATAAATTGAGGCTTCCATTTCCACAGTGATAATTAAAGGGCGGGGGACTGGGTGTGGCGCCTGTTCTAGAAACAAGTTAGAATAGCATTGATGTTTGGATATAACCAGTTGGTTAAGGAAGAGAACTTTAAATACCTCAAGTTAAACTATTTTCAGTATAAATGTACCACCACCATTGAGGAATTCTCAAAGATAATTATAATCTTGTTCGGTCAAGTTTAATTGACAGTAACACAAACTTTCTCTTGAGTAATTGTTCGGACGATAGTTTAGACTAAAATAGAATGTGATTACAAACACTCTACTTTCAATTTGTTTATTGTAAAAAGTATTTCCGGGATAATAAATAGCGTCAAATAGCGCTCGTTCAAATGAAACTATAAGAACATTCGAACATCGTAGAGCGGAAACATCCGTTGTGTGTATTGTGACCACAAACCTTCAACTCCGTATTTACTTTCGAAACCATCTTTACATACAAGTCCGACTGTCTTCAGTAGCATACTTACAGTGGCGTACTGGGAAATGTCGAGAAGGATAGAACTGGACTGGGTTCAAACTAGGAGAAATGTTTTTTACTTGATATTCGCGTCTTACTGCCCATCCAAGATGCATCCATTTAACTACACGCATTGGGTATGAATGAGGAAAGGTTAATGTGGAGGAAATTTAACAGCCAACATTTAGGAGAAACCAGCAACATTTAACCTCCCCCCTTTCCCTCTCCATCCCAAGTTCACCAGATGAACTTGACGTCTAGTCTGACGTCTCACCAACACGCTTTATAACAAACATTAAATGTTCACTTTAACCCTAAGAGGTATTAATTATAAGTAGGTGCCAAGTGCTAATAACACCAGTGTGTTGTTCTTTAACCCCGGAGATGGGAAGAGGGTTGGCTCAGGGGGGTGGTTTAATAAAGTGAGACTGGGGGTGGTGGTGAACAAACTGTAACCGCGACCCACCCTCACTCTGTGAAATAGTGCGCAATAGCGTCCATTGCTGCGCATGCGCCATATTCACCCTTTTGGCTCCATCGGGTCCGTCAAATGGGCCCTTAATGAACCCTACCTGATTAACTTGAACAATTTTAACTTACACTTAATTAAAACAAGAGAGGAGGGTTGCTGCTACCAGAGCATCATCAATTATCCCTCCCTCTTGAGCAGAGCAAAGGTGTTACTTGGTAGTGATCCTCAAGAGCAGAGGTGTTACTTGGTAGTGATCCTCAAGAACAGAGGTGTTACTTGGTAGTGATCCTCAAGAGCAGAGGAGAGGTGTTACTTGGTAGTGATCCTCAAGAACAGAGGTGTTACTTGGTAGTGATCCTCAAGAGCAGAGCAGAGGTGTTACTTGGTAGTGATCCTCAAGAGCAGAGGTGTTACTTGGTAGTGATCCTCAAGAGCAGAGCAGAGGTGTTATTTGGTAGTGTGTTAGTAATCATGGTGTCCTTGCTAGTAATCCTGTGTATGTTGGCCGTATTATCCTCCACGATGTAAGCTCACCTAGGAGGGTGAAGGGGGATTGAATGACGAGATAAGAACAGGGATTAAGGCGGCAGCTACAATAATAATTACCCTCGTTTATCTTACCCTGGTAACATTGGCGTGCGTCACTGCCTCATTGTACAGTCCGGGCATCTCATTATAGACCTGGATCATTGTATATACCAACTGTAACCTCTGGAGCTATATCAAGTGACATTGTAAGTGATGGAATTGAACTTAGTCTCCAACAAGAAAGCTATTATATCTTTTCAAGTGAGCATTTGAACCAATTCTTGGAATTTAAAAGTTCTTGGTTTAATATTGAAACAGTGAAATGAACTTAGCATTCTTTACAAAGTGACAGTTAATTTGGTTTTGTTAATAAAACCACTAAAACTAACACTTGTTCTTCAATTCTTTTATATTTATTTTCTATTCCAACACTTGTTATTCGTTGCTCCTCCACACATGTGCTATTCCAACACGTGTTATTCATTACTCCTCCACACAGTACTATTCCAACACACGCTGTTGATTATTCCTAAAGGAACATTACATGATACAACTGTTTCCCCCTATCATTCCCAGATGCTGTGTTAGTTTTATTGCTGGTTAGTACACGTGTCACCTCCTATCATTCCCAGATGCTGTGTTAGTTTTATTTCTGGTTAGTACACGTATCACCTCCTATCATTCCCAGGTGTTGTGTTAGTTTTATTGCTGGTTAGTACACGTATCACCTCCTATCATTCCCAGATGCCGTGTTAGTTTTATTGCTGGTTTGTACACGTATCACCTCCTATCATTCCCAGATGCCGTGTTAGTTTTATTGCTGGTTAGTACACGTATCACTAGTTTTATTACTGGTTAGTACACGTATCACCTCCTATCATTCCCAGGTGCTGTGTTAGTTTTATTGCTGGTTAGTACACGTATCACTAGATTTATTGCTGGTCAGTACACGTATCACCTCCTATCATTCCTAGGTGCTGTGTTAGTTTTATTGCTGGTTAGTACACGTATCAACTCCTATCATTCCCAGGTGTCGTGTTAGTTTTATTTCTGGTTAGTACACGTATCACCTTCTATCATTCCCAGGTGCCGTGCTAGTTTTATTGCTGGTTAGTACACGTATCACTAGTTTTATTTGCTGGTTAGTACACGTATCACCTCCTATCATTCCCAGGTGCCGTGTTAGTTTTATTTCTGGTTAGTACACGTATCACCTCTTATCATTCCCAGGTGCCGTGTTAGTTTTATTTCTGGTTAGTACACGTATCACCTTCTACCGTTCCCAGGTGCTGTGTTAGTTTTATTGCTGGTTAGTACACGTATCACCTCACTGTCAGCCTTGTGAATAATGTCTGTCCACTAGCACAAGCTAACAGTGATGTGCAGTGAACACTAGAGACAGATTAGGAGGAGCAACACGTGTTGGAGCTCCTCCTAGACCCGGACCGGTCCACCTCACTGAATCGCTTACCAGATTCCTTACAGAATATTCTAGGAACTTTACAGGGACATTACTTAGCTTGCCAAATTGAAACAACTATTTCTGAAAGGACCTCCCCCGCAAACCTGTCACTTGTGTCGTTATTCCAACCAAGGCTCTCAATTCCTGGAAGTTGAGAGCTGTGTTCGGATGTGTCGTCCGTCTGTCTGTCTGTCTGTCTGTACTTGTGTGGGTGTGCACTGAGAACATCTTTGAGCCCAGATTGAAATGACACGGTACGTACACGAGTTGTCAAGTGCTGTGACGTCATCGTCCATCTATTGACAACTGTCCTGTAGGTCACCTTTGTTCCAAGGTTGTACTAGCACGTCTAAAAACATGTTCCCCAGTCTGAGTGCGATGCCAACATACCGCGAGGTATTTTATTCCCCCCTTATCCCTCCCTCGGGTGTACCCCCTCAGGGGTTGCCGGGACGAGAAAACCAATTACACGGCGCTTAGGTATATCCCGGGCCGAGAGTGCTAACTAGTCCTGCAACTTAACCTAACTCAACCCTCGCGAGACGAGTAATTTTCCTCGACAAGTAACTCATCAAGAGTTACCCCCACCCCTCTTGTTTAATCGAGGGAGGTTTGTAGTACAATATGATTACCATCGCAACAACAGAACGAGGAAACTCGATTATATTGTCAGTACTTATACTCTGTCCTAATAACATCAACCTACTGTGGAATATATTATATTGTCAGTACTTATACTCTGTCCTAATAACATCTACCCTCTTATATTGTCAGTACTTATACTCTGTCCTAATAACATCTACCTACTGTGGAATATATTATATTGTCAGTGCTTATACTCTGTCCTAATAACATCTACCCACTTATATTGTCAGTACTTATACTCTGTCCTAATAACATCTACCTACTGTGGAATATATTATAATGTCAGTACTTATACTCTGTCCTAATAACATCAACCCATTGAGGACATGAATGGTTCCACAAGGTTTGCTACGTACCAAACTACTAGAACACCCTCCTTCTTTAACTAAATCGCAAGCTCAGACATACAGGGATCTCTTTCAAGTGCCAGAGAATATATTGATAACATAGGATATATTCTCTTGTGCGAGATGTTAACATAATGTAAGCTGAGATATTTGAAAAGGGCACCTATTAGGATCGAAGAGATGTTGGATGTTGGATGTTTAATTGATTCCCATCTGTACATCAGACTATATTGACACAGACGAGTTTGTACAGCCAACATCAAACACTTATAGCTTTTTAATGTGAATAAGTGATGATAATGGGTATTAAATTCAGGTTAAGGTGATATTTGGAACACACTAGCGCTAGTGGCGGGATTTCTGAACACTTCATCCACGAGCTTGTAATTTTACTGAGCTCAACGTTACAGACGTGTTCCTTGCTAGGTCAGCCATCTTAATATTTACCGAAACAAAGAAATACCATGACGTATCAAAGTGGGTTTAATCCTATCAGCAACCGTCAGAACTGTGACACTCTTGCAGTGTGGGTTTATTGCTGTGACACACTCTTGTAGTGTGGGTTTATTGCTGTGACACTCTCTTGTAGTGTGGGTTTATTGCTGTGACACTCTCTTGTAGTGTGGGTTTATTGCTGTGACACTCTCTTGTAGTGTGGGTTTATTGCTGTGACACACTCTTGTAGTGTGGGTTTATTGCTGTGACACACTCTTGTAGTGTGGGTTTATTGCTGTGACACCCTCTTGCAGTGTGGGTTTATTGCTGTGACACTCTCTCCTAGTGTGGGTTTCTAAACAGTGAATGTTGGTCTCCTACCTGTGAGTGAAGTCTCAGAGTGACCAGCAGGGAGAACTCCTTGGGGAAGTGCCCGGGTGGAGGGAACAGCTCGGTGGAGGGGACCCAGATGTAGGAATTGGGGCGAAGTCTCCATGCAGAATTCCTGCCTGGGACTCGCTCCCACTGTGCACGGGATGGGTGGAAGAACCGTCTATCCTCCAGGTCCAGTGGAGATACTGCACCTGAAACAGACAACCCAGCAATATGATAACATTGTCAAACAGCCTTTGTTACTAGCCTCCTTGTTCCGTGTGTAGTGTTTGTTCCTATCCTCCTTGTTCCCTGTGTAGATCAATTGTACCAAGGAGTGTAGTGTTTGTTCCTAACCTCCTTGTTCCGTGTAGAGTGTTTGTTCCTATCCTCCTTGTTCCGTGTGTAGAACAATTGAACCAAGGAGTGTAGTGTTTGTTCCTAACCTTCTTGTTCCGTGTGTAAAGCAATTGTACCAAGGAGTGTAGTGTTTGTTCCTATCCTGATTGTCCCGTGTGCAGAGCAATTGTACCAAGGAGTGTAGTGCTTGTTCCTAGCCTCCTTGTTCCGTGTGTAGTGTTTGTTCCTAGCCTCCTTGTTCCCTGTGTAGATCAATTGTACCAAGGAGTGTAGTGTTTGTTCCTAACCTCCTTGTTCCGTGTGTAGTGTTTATTCCTAGCCTCCTTGTTCCGTGTGTAGAGCAATTGTACCAAGGAGTGTAGTGTTTGTTCCTAGCCTCCTTGTTCCGTGTGTAGTGCTTGTTCCTAGCCTCCTTGTTCCCTGTGTAGTGTTTGTTCCTAGCCTCCTTGTTCCATGTGTAGAGCAATTGTACCAAGGAGTGAAGTGTTTGTTCCTAGCCTCCTTGTTCCGTGTGTAGTGCTTGTTCCTAGCCTCCTTGTTCCGTGTGTAGTGTTTGTTCCTAATCTCCATGTTCCGTGTGTAGTGTTTGTTCCTAGCCTTCTTGTTCCGTTTGTAGTGCTTGTTCCTAGCCTCCTTGTTCCCGGTGTAGTGCTTGTTCCTAACCTCCTTGTTCCCTGTGTAGTGTTTGTTCCTAACCTCCTTGTTCCGTGTGTAGTGCTTGTTCCTAGCCTCCTTGTTCCCTGTGTAGTGTTTGTTCCTAACCTCCTTGTTCCATGTGTAGAGCAATTGTACCAAGGAACCCGCCTCGGTGGCGTAGTTAGCTAACGCGCTAGTCGTGTTGAGTTCGACTGTCGAGGAGTAATTAGTAATTAAGCGTATATCCCGAACGGGTAGTAAGACGCGGTGCTAAATAATAATAATAATAATAGTAATAATTGTACCAAGGATTGTAGTGTTTGTTCCTAGCCTCCTTGTTCCGTGTGTAGTGTTTGTTCCTAACCTCCTTGTTCCGTGTGTAGTGCTTGTTCCTAGCCTCCTTGTTCCATGTGTAAAGCAATTGTACCAAGGAGTGCAGTGTTTGTTCCTAGCCTCCTTGTTCCATGTGTAAAGCAATTGTATCAAGGAGTGTAGTGTTTGTTCCTAACCTCCTTGTTCCATGTAAAGTGTTTGTTCCTAACCTCCTTGTTCCGTGTAAAGTGTTTGTTCCTAACCTCCTTGTTCAGTGTGTAGAGCAATTGTACCAAGGAGTGTAGTGTTTGTTCCTAACCTCCTTTTTCCCTGTGTAGAACAATTGTTCCATAAAGAGCGGTCT
>CABFWB010002290.1:101686-114877 GCA_902151455.1 Timema bartmani | reverse complement strand
TTAGCACTGCGTTGGGTACTACCCATTATATTTAGTAGTTATGCTAATGTGTTAGGGACAAGGAAGGTTGAATTTATAAAAAGTGTGCCCGCATTTACGTCCCGTTAGTTATGGCTATGTAAATAAACTCCCTCCCCTGGCGCCCACTTCCCCCCCAGTTGGAGCCGATTGTGACCTGGAGGGGGTGTTCTGTTTCCAGCCTCACCACAAGGGGAAATATCTGCTAGAACACGTGTGCAAGCAGCTCAACCTCGCCGAGAAAGATTACTTCGGGCTCAGATATGTGGACTACACCAGGCAGAGGGTGAGTACAGATAGATATGAAAATTATATGCGGCAAATTTATTTTCAATGTGTGAGCACCGGTATTTTATTATTTTTAATTTTAAGATAATTGAATTACAGGGGAAAGGAATATATTCTCAAAAGCAGTGTGGCAGAGAAAATGTGGAAATGTCACAAAATTTTGAAAAAGCACATTATTTAGATGTGCAAATCTAATAATCCTGTAGAAGTGTGCGAATTGACATGTCTGCTTTAAATCATTCGACCACCTAGGCGTGTAACTTACTATTCTTCTTCTTCTTGAGAAAACAACCCCAAAGTTGGTTTGATCGGATATCTATCCATCCGGAGCTGGGCATGCACTCAGCCCTTCAGCTGGTTAGTCCTGCCTGCACCATCTGGTATAAATCCCATGTACTAGGGGAGTACAGAAAGTGTGGTGGTCCCGCGTTGCCTGCCACATTGGATTTCTACTAGCGAGCGTGAAAGAGCCCACCAGTTTTGCTGGAAAAGGTATTTTCATATATCGTCCAGAGTTCTTTTACATAACCAACATACACAATCAATAGGTGACCTGGTGGTCTAGGGGTAAGGTGTTAGACTTCTGTGCTGAGCGTCCGGGGTTCAATCCCAGGTCCCGGCACAGATTTATCTGATTGCCAAACCCTTCCTTCACCTCTGACAAGACGTGTATTAATCACAACTTGTGAATGTGAGGAATGCCAGGCCTCCACCGTGGTTCGGATTCCACGTTAAACTGTAGGTCCTCCATTNAACCCTTCCTTCACCTCTGACAAGACGTGTATTAATCACAACTTGTGAATGTGAGGAATGCCAGGCCTCCACCGTGGTTCGGATTCCACGTTAAACTGTAGGTCCTCCATTTCATCTCGCAATCACCCTACCATTGCACATTAGCGTAAGTGCGTATAACCCGAACGGGTGATGATGATGATAATAATAATAATAATAATAATAATAATAACTTGTGAGTTAAATACCTCAAACAAATGAAAGTAAAAATAAAAAATGTGTATTTAAATTATATAATAAAATAATAATAAATATATAAATAACATTCATTAAGGAAAGAAACCACAAAGAAAACTAGAAAGGAATTGGGATGAGCAGTTAAAATCAAGTTTGCGAATGAGAGGAGAAGACTGGGGGGGGAGGTTTCCACATTTGATCTTCCCATCCACTTTCCACAATAATTCGGGCGCACCCCCTATAAACTACCTTCATCAATTCCACCCTTTAATATGAAGGCGTTAATAACACTTAGTGGTAAATTCGCTAATGAAATTTATTTTTTCATTTATCTGAGGTATTTAACTTGCACTTTCTGAACTGACTGATTATATCAGCACACGACTTAAAACTAATTAAAATCTAGAGCAAAAAAAACATCCAGCCCCTGGCCGTTAATTAATCACTGTGAAAGGGGAAACCCTAATTTCACTAATGATACGTTTTTAGGCCATGCTGGGAATCGAACCTGGGACTCATAGTTCAGTAAACTGACACGCTACTGGCTGAGCTAATATGTCGGACGCTAATGTAAACAAGAAAAACAAATATTACAGATCCTGGCTAGGTTAATTTGATCCACGGATAAAGCTCGTTTTGCTTCTGGTGTATGAAAGCCAGTTGGAGCTGCAGATACAAATAAAATGTGAAAGTGGACTTCATAACCATAATCATCTACCTAATTGGACCAAATCAACGTTATTTTTCTTATCAATACATTATCGTCCTATTAAGGTTGGCTCGAAGTCACTGTGAGGTTAGATTTTTCTCTTGACAGTTCTATTATATAATAGTGATAATATGTAAATAAATTAAGAAGTGATCCAGTATCTTGATTTATAATATTTAAATATATGTCGTCGACACAAAACTTACAAAATATTTGGGTAAATTTTGTTGTCTGGACAGATATTAAAAAAAAAGTGAACATCCAAAATTTACGACTAATAAATCATCGGTTAATTTGTTCCCGTATTAATTTCTGAAAATGTTTAATTATGTTAAAAAAAACGCAGCGTTGAGCACATAGAGTGAACCATCAAAGCTCGTCTAATCTGGTTTTCCGCTGCCGGAGGTCTGGGTTCGAATCACGACTGGGTATACTGACTTCTTTTTCCAGCCTTAAATACTTTTTCGCTCTCCTGTGACACAAACATGGGCACACGTGCGTGCATGCGTGCGTGTGTGTGTGTATGTGTAGTTTTTATCAGACTCGCGGTAACTTTCATTCACCTTAATTTATTTTCTCTAGCATATGAGTGTGCAGCCCTTAACCACCACTGGCGTACGCAACGTGGGTGCCTTGGCTGCTTGGGCACCCCCAAAAGCCCCCCAAAAATATTATTAATAATAATAATAATAATAATAATAATAATAATAATAATAATAATAATAATAATAAGGAAAAAGTTGGGTTGATAAAAATAACGTACCTAATTTTTTTTATAAACCGCGTCGATGGTTAATCTAAAAGTAGTGCTTAATGTAGGCTTTAAATCCTGTTTCTAGGCAGGCGGATTGATGGTTTTGTAATTTATAGTATTTGTTTTTCAAAAAATAGCCTTGTAAGATAAAAAAAATTGATTCTTGCTTTTAATTTATTGTAATTGCTAGAAAAACTAATCAAACAAATTCTCAAGAGGGGTGGGGTCGGTGTTGATCCCAACCTATTCATCTTCCATCTAGCACCCCCATCAACCACACCCTGCTCACTCTTATCACGTGATGAATCTCCCACCTATCTCGGTTCTTAATTTTCTGTTTACTCTTTCATTTATCTGCATCGGTGGCCGAATAGTCAAACGCGTTACTCTCGCAATAGGCTAGACTGCCGATGACGAGGATATCGAGGTTCGAATCCCGGTCATGTATACTGAGCGGAGTTTTCCTAAATGGTTTTCCACTCTCCCTCCACACAAATGCGGGTACACCTTCTATAAATATAAGCTTACTTATCCCTAAAACCATTAGCGTAATTAGTATATAAGCGTATAACCCGAACGGGTAGTAAGACGCGGTGCTAAAAAAAATACTCTCACGTTTAATGTCCACATCTGTACGTCATACATATTGCGCTCGTTGTTAATTAACAGAAAGTAATTCATTCTAACCCGTCAGACACGGATGCGCGGAACGGAGGAGATAAACTCAGTAGTTGTCACATCCTCCCCCTTCCCTCTTCTATTATTTGTAACCAACCGAATCAGCGGTGGCAGATGAAGTCGTCCGATATTTAATTCGGTGAAAGCCGGATACGCCATTTGTGTCATTTCGACCTTGAGCTGGGTTGAGGGCAGTGGCCTCAAATGTATTTGATGGATGAGGGAGAGAGGCATGGATGGGAGGAGGTGAATAACACGTTCTAGAGTTTAAGGGGAGGTAGGTAAGGTAGGTTTTGTTTAAAATCGATCTTCCTCTCATTTACTGCCCCCTCACCCTCTTTGAATGAGAGCTCGTCAAGGTCGTGCCGTACGCATGTTCTACAGTGCAATGTTCACAGGAGGGACCTTATCTCGGTGTTCTCCCCAGCCGGGTGACATTATCAAGTAACTGGGCAGGGCAGTGGAATACTCTTCAATATTTGATTAGCTGGGCAACATACATTGATTTTAGCTGGGTGGTCAGTAAAAGCAGCCGGGCCGCGCGCCCAAGTCAAAAGGCTCTGGGGAGAACACTTATCCTCTTTTTTTTCATCACCACGTCTTACCAACCGTTCGGGCTATACGATTATGTACTAAATTACACTAGTGGTTTTAGGAATTAGAAAGGCTATATTTAGAGAATGTGTTCCCCTATTTGCGTGGAGGAAGAGTTGAAAACCATATCGGAAAAAAACACTCAGTACACCCGACAGCATATGACATCAATCTCACTAAAATTATGTTAGATACATTTTTGAAGCATGTTGGTAGTAGTGAGAAACCTCTATAGTCATTACACTCGATTTTATGCCCTTTTTTGAAATGGGTAATATTATAATTTCCTTATATTCTTGTAATACATCATGGTTCCATATGGAACATAGCAATTTATGAATTTCTATTACTAACATTTCACCACCTCTTTTTATTGACCTTGCTGGAGTTTAATCTATACCTGGAACTTTATGATTCTTTAACTTATTAATAGTTTATTTGACGTAACTAATACTTGTCTCTGGGACTATTGATTTATCAGTATGGCTTTCGATAACCTGACCCAATTCGGATCCTTCATTAACATTCAAAATATGACTGAAGTGGTAGTTAGTTCCATCTACTCAAAACCTCGCGCGTATCCGCTATCAGATTACCATTCTCATCTCTCACTAAATTTGCCCTATTCGGATAACTTTCCCAATATCCGTTATTACCTAAATAAAGTTCACTGATTTTCTTAATGTTCTATCTTGCTAACTTCACCCTTTAAATATTTTTTTCTTCTTCTGAATATAACACTGGACTTCCTTTTTGCATTGCTAAAAGGGTTGGAAGATCAATCCACTAGTACTATCTAACCATTGTAATTTTGTTTACCTTCTCTCTATTAATTTTGAATATTTGTTGTCAAACCATGACTTCTTCCTACTATTTTTGCAGAGACCTACACTGCTCTTCGCTGCATCTCTAATATTATTCCTGACAATTCCCCACTGTTTCTCTAGATGAGCGTTAACCTCCCTATCCTGTTAGCATTCTAGGGCAGCGAGCCTATTTAAAATTTCAATTATATATATATATTTTTACACTCACCATCTGTTAGTTTTTCTACCTCGTATCTTTCTAACTTTCCCACCTCATTTCCCTTTTTTGCTACTGACAGACGTTCCCTAAGTTTTGCTACTACCGAACAGTGGTCTGAATGGCAAACCGTGCCTCTGTATGACCTGACATCCAGTAAGCTTGTATAACTTATTTTATCTATCAGAAAGTAAACTGAAGAGGTCCAAGTACTGTACTTTTCACAGAAAATTTCTTAGGTGTGGCAAAATTTATCATTTTTATTCCACTATCATTACTGAGATGTTAGCTTTCTTTTGTTATTGTAGGTCTAAAGAATTCTTCCTTCCCTATCTTTGCATTAAAGTCACCCCTCACGTTTTCATGTGATAGGTTGGGAACTGGTAATACAGGTGTACTAGCTCCTTATAGAAACTATCCTTTATTAGGTTATATTTTGTCCTCTGTAGCACAATGCACATCGATGGTGACCGTATTATGCCACCTCCCTGCTACCACTATACTTGGCATCCTATCGTTAATGGATTTAACTGCTGACACACTCTTTCTGAAGATTAGAAAGCCTGTTCCTAGATTGTTTGTGTCAATTGCCCCATAAAAAATATGTATTCGCTTGATTCTACCCTACCATCTCCTGACAACTTAACTTCTCGAATAGCCATATTATTTAATCCAAACTTACTTAATTCATCAGTCATTGGTTGTAGTGTCCCTGGCCTATATAAGCTCCTATCAATCCATGACCGATTTCCTAGCTTTACTATCCCATGACTCATCCCGGAGTAGTTCCCGCCCGTGAATCCGAATGGGGAACTATTTTATCTCCGGGATATTTTACCCCAGGAACAGACATGGTAAACTTTTGTGTGTTTCTTGTTATTTCACTAGACATTGGTTTTCCTCGACCTGAAGATGGTGTAACATATAACACCGAAACGTGTCGTCATAGAAGACTAAAGATCAAACAAGAAAAAGGAAATAAAAGAATAAGAAAGAAGATTTAATTTTAAACTTGAATATGTTTTTATATTGATTATGATATTGTATATTAGAAATACGAGCGTCTCGTTTATCTTTTAATCACATGTTGTACTTTCTAACAAGCTTTGTGGTCGCTTCAAATGAGGAACCGAAAAATGTTAAGTTTTTTATATCATTATTATGTTTAATATTGATTAGTTCAAATTTGTTGAAACCTTGATAAATATCGGTAATGTCATTACTTGAAGCATCGGGCGATGAAGATGATGGATTAGCGTGGCCCGGGAGGGGAGGGGGGGGTGCCACGCCTCTTTATTGAGGGCCGTTTGTCATGTACGCGCTCTTCCGCCTGTCTTCATCTTTATCATCGACCGCCGTTCTCCTACACCGACTGCCCTTAAGGATCTTTCCTACCCTTCAACGAGCGCGGCTATATGAGCGGATTGTTGAATTAGCCTATCACCATGCTTTTTTTTAACACCGCGTCCCACCACACGCTCAGGTTGTAAGCATATATACTAATTACTCTGGTTTGTTAGGGATGAGTAAGGTTGAATTTAGAGAAAATCTACCCACACTAGCTTGGAGGGAGAATGAAAAACCATTTAAGGGAAAAAAACACTCTCAGTAAACACGACCTGGATTCGAACCCCAAACTTGGTCAGATATGGTAGAGTGACGTTTTGGACCAATTCGGCCACCGAAGTGGGTCCACCGTGTCTTTATACTCGTTCTGGCATTTAGGTTTCACTGATGTTGAGTAGGAGTGAGGAAGGTAGAATTTCAAGGAAATATACCCGCGTTTTATTTGAAGGAGAGTTGGAAACCGTTCAAGACCAAAGGCAAACGCTATCAGTGCACTAGGCCAGGATTCAAACCCCGACCTCCCCACCGCGCCACCGGAAAAACAAACTGGATGAGCCTGACATTTTTCTTCTACCTGCTCACCGATTTGGGGTCACTCCATGTTCTTGAACTGTTTCCTGTACGTGTTTGTAAAGTCGCGTCGATATATTCTTCCGACGGTTCTGACCGGTCCTCATGATCCGGTAGCCTAGAAGTCCACCGGATTGTGGTTCTAACCCAGGAGCTTATATTATTTAGTATTTGTGTATAGTATGGTCAAACTCTAGTCCTTTGAGGGTTGAAGGGGGAATCAGAATTGCACCTGATAAGGATCTAACTGTGCAGGTATTGAGGGTAACTTTTATAGGTATGGTATGATTTTCATAGGAAGGTACTCTTTGATAGTAAAACTTTTTTTTTACAGTCAACATTTATAACATTTATAACTATTTCAATAGTGTTATTTTATAGGTATTGATAATATTTATCAAAAATGATAGCTGAGCTCAGATGACTTGACGTATGATTGATAATATGAGAGTATATACAGTAACATTTCCAACTGTCAGATAAAAGGCCCTTTCTAAGAAAATCGGACTGTAACTAAGCTTTAGTATAGGGAATTCTTGGCTGGAAAATAGGCTTATAAAATACGAAAATCTAATATAATGTCTCAATGCACTGCGTATTATTACAAATTACGGCCATCTACATTACACTAAAGGGGTTGGGATAAGCAAGTTATAATTTAAAGAAAATATAGCCGCATTTGCATGGGAATACATTATAAAACTATTCAGAGAAAACTAACGTTGGTGGGTACGTGATCTAAACGTCACGTTCATTTAGTGATAGGGAAGTAGGGGCTTGAATCCCGTCCATGTAAACTTAGTTTTTCCCCACCTAAGTTGTTTTACACTCTCCCCCCATGTGAATGCAGGTACATTTCTTCCAAACTCTACCTTCCTAATCCTTATTCCACTGGCTTATACTTCCATATGCAGGATTTAGGCCTTGTGGCGTGTTAGGCTCTCACACGAGAATTTTCTTTCAGTCTTTTCATTGTAATCTGATAATTTATCTCAATCGGTGGTTTGTTTCTCTACTGAGCTAAGGTTCCCAGGTTCGATTTCTGGCATGGTCAAAAAAATTATCATTGGTGAAATGTGGGTTTCCCCTTTCCCAGTGATGAATTAACGGCCGGGAGCTGGGTGTTGTCTGTTCCATGTTTAAGTTAGTTTATACGTCATGCGCTGATATAATCACTTGGTTCAGAAAGTGCATGTTAAATTATTATTATTATGTGTTCTGTCTTACGACAGTTCCATTCCTTTTGTCAGTGAATTTGGACCGCCAATGCGCCCTGTCCTCTTCCTCTTCCTAAAGCTCATAGAATGTTATTATTTCCTTCAAGTCATCCAATATTTGAATCCTCCTTATTCCTAAGATCCTCTTTCCCTCAACCTTTCCTTCTATGACGTCTTAAAGAAGACAGTTCCTCCTCAGGATGTGTCCGTTCCAGTTTGCTTTGTACCGAAGAATCACATCCAAAATGGTTCTCTTTATCACCCAATCTTCTTAGTACTTCTTCATTTGCCCTTTTGTGGTCGCATTTGGTATAATCTGCGACCACAAAAGGAATTCAAACAAATTATGAAAGATCACCAATATCTAACACCTGGAAGAAATTCAACCTTTTTCGTCCTTAACCCATTAGCGTAGTTAGTAAATATGCGTATACCTGAACGTTGTGCTAAAAAAAATGAACGCGACATTTCCCATCCGCTGTAAGACTGAACATCGTGAAGGCCTTGGTTCGTGACATTCGTTAAAATAAAGGTGGCTACTCTAATAATGTTTGACTAGGTCAGTCGTGGTCGCGTGTTTGAGTCGTTACTTAAGGACAATACCCTCGAGTCACGTCAATACCTTCCCTTGGGAAGACGGTAGTAAGTATACTGTGGCGCAGTGAATCTTTTATAAGAGAATCGCCATTTGCCATCACATGATATCTACCGTGGTCGCATTTGATACAGGCGTGGTTTGAATTCATTCTACTAAATTTAAACGGTCTTTTTGTCTTGAACTTTGTGATTCGAACGATTATATCAAAATAGACCTCGGGCACAGACAAATAATATACCCAGACACTCAACCTCTAGGTTAAAATGATTGCGCTTCTTTTGCCAGCTTGAGTCCTTCTCCACTAGGATCGCTGCGGTTAGTCCTATCATCATCCAGCAGTGACACTAGCAAAGCCCAGTGTTGAAGGACTCAAGCTGGCAAAAGGAGCGCGGCAAAACCCCCGTTAGGTTGAGAGTCTGTTTCTTACTTGTCTGTGAATTCGGGGGTCTTGGGGTAAAGTGTTCGCCTCAGAACCTCAGCCGGGTTCGACGGAATTTTTTGTTGAGCAATAAAAATCCGCAACACAACTTCCTTCGGGGGATAAGTAAAGCCGTTAGTTCCATATCGATTGTGGCATGTAAACGAACCGTGGAAGGTATGTGAAAATTCCTTTCCCGGCAAAATTGGTGGGTACTTTCGTTCATAGAAATGTTTGTATGCTGATATAATCATTAAGTTTAGAAAGTGCACGTTAAACACCTTAATATGAATAAAAAAGACAGTATCAGAACACCAATAATTTCAAAACAAACCTAACTCTATAACATACATAACACCCAGTCCTCCACTCGTTAATTTATCACCGGGGATAGAAAAATTCATAATTTGATCGATAATACCTTTAGAGGCCATGCTGAGGCCTGTACTCGAGACCCTTTCCTTGGTAGGTAGGTCCCCTACCGAATTAACTCGAGTATCGGACAGATGCGGCTGTCATGTAACTTCTATCTATAACATATCGACTACTACTCTGAAGATTGAGGTTTGAGCCTTGTCTAGTGTTTTGGTGGGTTTTTTCACATCATATTTCTTGACTAATGCTTACACGTTTACGTGAAACATCCCCCTAATCAAAGTATCCGATGTTTATAAAATGTATCATAACTATTCTCATAAGCTCATACGTCGAGCCATGGGATCTGCAGCTGTTGTTTTTTTTGATAAATAGTACCTACAAAAATTCTAATATTATTAAAAAATTTTTTAATAATAATAGGGTTTTTTTTCTAAAATTTCTTTACAACCGAATCCTATAATATGTGCGCGCGCAGTCATTCGACAGCTTGTTCGTACGGTAGCCAATGATAGTCCAACGACCTTTCCTTTAAAGGTCTCGTTAAATATTATTATTGCAACTAAAAACTAACGGTGTCGTTAAGCTCGTCCGCAGGCTGTGTAAAACGTGGCGTTATGGCTGGCTAATAGGTACGGAGCAACACCGGAACGTACGCTCACTGGTACATTTAAGTACTGTATTCGCCCGTCTTTGTAGCAGAAAGATCGCTCCCTGACAATCGGATGTATTTCCACTATCCTCGTAACGGAAAATACGCTTTCCGACACATGGATGTACCGCCAATCGCCCGTTTTCATAGCAGAGTTTTTGAGAAGGGTCCAAAGTGTTTCGATCTCAGGAGCAGCTTAAACTAGTACATCTGTATAGCTTGGCTTATCATTAAGTCAACCCTATTTTGTTTAACTTACTAATTTTAAAACACTCGCTAAGGAAAGGGAACTTAAAGAAAATGCATCAAAATTTGCATTTAATAAAGATGGAAATAAATCACAACATGAAAAAACTGCTTTTAATGCACCCAGCCTCTATTCGGATCGTTTGGCAAGGTAATTTTAAAAATCAAGTAAAGACTTTCCAGGCGCAATCTGTTAAAAATGAATGTGTAAACTCGTCAGAGGAAGAGGGTAAGTGTCATCAACCCATAGACAAGAAGCCTCGTAGGGTGAACTACTAGTTATTTTCCTTTTCTTTGTGACTTGTATTTTGGCGTATAAGTGTGTTAGTGCTTAGATTGCTTAAGTGCGTCCAGTTTAGATGCAATCTGCATCGCAAAATAGCTTCGACATCACCAAGTAGGCATCGTCGTTAAAATAAGTTAAACACAATGTGTGGGTCGGATTGTGGGTTGTATATCGACCTGGCGTTCTAGAAGAAGAAAAGACGCCCGGAATAATTTCCTTTCTCCCTTTAACTCCGTCTCTCTCGTTCTTTATATGAAAAGTGACTGTATAGTGGTTTCGTTTGTCAATTTAGCTTCTATCTAAAGCCGGGGAATTATTTTATGAATAATGCCACACGACAACAACTCACCAGAAATGTATTGACAGTTCAAATGTCAGTCAAATGTTCCGCCGCGATAGAATAGGAAGGGTTCAACTTAACAAATAGTTCTCATTTTACTGCACTTGTTTTGTTTTTTTAATTCAGATGTTTCCAAAAGTCCGACACCTTAGCTCAGTCGGTAGCGTGTCTGTATACTGAGCTAAGGGTCCCGGGTTTGATTCCCGGCATGGCCGAAAATTTATCATTGATTGAAATATGGGTTTACTCTTTCACATTGATAAATTTACGGCTGAGGAACGACTGTTGTGCTTGTCCTAGCCTTAAGATAGATCATAAGGCATATGAATCTAGGACAGGTCTAATAAGCCGGTAGTGGAAAACTTATGCCTTGAATATTAAAAAACTGACCCAGGCCATAGGCTGGAAACAATAATGGATGTAAATAAAGATGTTTATCCCAAAAGATTTTGTTTGTTCACCGCATTTTACGATCCGTCCGAACCATCCGCATGTTTATACTAATGACTATAAGGTAGGATGGAGGAAGATATAACTTAGAAGAAATGTTTCCATTTTTACCCGCGTGGCTGAATGGTCGAAGGCAGTCATGATCCTACCCATTTTGCTGGTCTAAGTTGTAAGGTATGCGCTATATACTCGATTTTCGGCTACGAGTAAGTCGAGGTTCGAATCTTGGCCCAATCCATTTACCATCCCCTATCCACGATAATATGATGGTGATTCCTTTATACCATTGGTTCCCAAACTATAGTTCGCGAACCCCCTGGGGGTTCGCTAAATTTTCAAAGGGGTCCGCCAAAATATTTCCGTAATGGCGGATTTTTTACGAACCGTTTGTGAAATTTTCTGAGATACATTTACAAGATTCTGTTATCTAAACTTGATGAGGTTTCTGTATAATATCTCTTCGGAAACCTACGGTTTTTTTTACTCCCCATCAATAATTTGTTTCACTTTCCACAACAGAAACAGGCTCAATGCTAAAGGTGACTTAAGATTTTATTAATATTCTGTGGCTTCTGGCTTTAAAGCTATGTGCCATCCAACGCATCCTTCTCACCAAGGCACGTGAACAGTTAAACTTCTAAACCATTTTAAAACTTAAATCTGCATGGAATTTTGTGATTACAGGAAGGTATTTCAGTTATTTCAAAGCAGCATTTTCCAGTACAACTTTAAAAACGTATGAAATGTGATAGTATTGTGACCATAAAGTTAAGAAAATGTTACTTTTTTGATTATTTAATTTCAATTTTTATTTTTAAAACTAATGTATACTTGTTGAACTTATACTTGTATAGTTTCAATACTCTTGCATTATTTTTGGTGAGGTACCTCCTACCTACCGGAGCTATAACAGGTTAATTTAAAGGTATTAAACCTTTTTATTGCAATTAATAACTAAATATAATAAAAAAAATTAAGTGTGTGGCTATGGGTGTTTTCAAAGGGGTCCGCCAAAATATTTCCGTAATGGCGGATTTTTTACGAACCGTTTGTGAAATTTTCTGAGATACATTTACAAGATTCTGTTATCTAAACTTGATGAGGTTTCTGTATAATATCTCTTCGGAAACCTACGGTTTTTTTTACTCCCCATCAATAATTTGTTTCACTTTCCACAACAGAAACAGGCTCAATGCTAAAGGTGACTTAAGATTTTATTAATATTCTGTGGCTTCTGGCTTTAAAGCTATGTGCCATCCAACGCATCCTTCTCACCAAGGCACGTGAACAGTTAAACTTCTAAACCATTTTAAAACTTAAATCTGCATGGAATTTTGTGATTACAGGAAGGTATTTCAGTTATTTCAAAGCAGCATTTTCCAGTACAACTTTAAAAACGTATGAAATGTGATAGTATTGTGACCATAAAGTTAAGAAAATGTTACTTTTTTGATTATTTAATTTCAATTTTTATTTTTAAAACTAATGTATACTTGTTGAACTTATACTTGTATAGTTTCAATACTCTTGCATTATTTTTGGTGAGGTACCTCCTACCTACCGGAGCTATAACAGGTTAATTTAAAGGTATTAAACCTTTTTATTGCAATTAATAACTAAATATAATAAAAAAAATTAAGTGTGTGGCTATGGGTGTTT
>CABFWB010002290.1:83489-101636 GCA_902151455.1 Timema bartmani | reverse complement strand
TTTTTTTTAATTATAATATATTCACTATGTTTTTCCCTGATGTATTTTACATTTTAAAGGGCTAATATATTATAGCACTATTATTGTTGTAATTATTTATTAATTTAAATGTATAAGCAAGTTTTTTTAAAACTATTAGATCCCACTTCAAGCACCAATGTTGTTAACAGTTTAATCTAAGAGGTGTACAAGTAAGAATGTTGTTATAAGCCCTCGTCGGACGGACCGCACGAATCTGATTTATCTAATGTAGTATCTGTTCAGCGTAGGAATTGTTTTCTGAAAGGCCTTTTTCCCTACTAGAAATCTATTATATAGTAGGATATTGGTAGGGAAAAAGACCTTTCAGAGAGTAATTCCTACCGTGAATGGAGTATACTGCGTCGACTGCATTCGGAGCATCCGGATTTCCGAAGGAGGCGGATCGCACCATCTACCCTTCAGTTCTATCGTGTCGCCTTTTGTGTGTCCTAATATCTTAAATGACATCACAGGCACGGGTAGTCCTTAGGATAAAGACTACTTGAGGCAGATACTCTCGCTGCTCCCAACAAAGCCATCATTAATCTAACAGCTGGTGCTGCTGAAATTAATCTGATTTGACTCTAAAAGTATTATTTTTCTGATCAAAATATGTTTTTTATTTTATTTAAGTATTCTTTTGCTTTGTTTTTGAGACCATAACATTTATTTGGACAAAAAATGACAAGTTCTTGATTCGTGAGCATACTTAAATAATCTTTAAAAACGTTCCTCAGACGGCAGACCTTTACTATGTAACTAATGGTGGGAGGGGGAAATAATAACTCACTTTACGCGGTAGTTCGCTAACTGGTGGAGGACTAAACTGAAAAATGCAGATCGGTCGCGAACGATTGAACTAAAAGTAGTTCGTGAACTATAGAACTATATAAATGAACCCCACATTTCACTGAACTAACTCAGCATTCCAGATTACGTCAGCCGCATGAATTTGATTTTAGTGTCTCTCCCGGAATTCTTATCGGCATTGGCGATGTCCGATGCGTGCTAGTGAACGCTAACCTTTAGAGTAAGTGCACCCGCATTAGCGAGAAAATAGGATAAGAAAACCTCCGTTATAAATTACACTGGAATAGCACTCCAAGCGCAACTGTGAGGTTTGAACCTTGACCTCCCCACCACCGGAAATAAAGTATTTTTACGATTCTGATGCCTTAGATTGCGTGACCATCGGCGTAGGCATATGCGCCTTGCTGCCCGTTAAGGGACAGGAACGGAGATGGTGAATTTTAAATAAATGCACCCGTATTCTCTAGTGGAAGGAAAAAGGAAGCTCCCTCCCCCACCTTAATTACCCCTCACCCTCAACGTACTCAACCGGAATTGGAACCTAATGTTGACCTCAAAGGGTTCATCTGAGGACGCCAGTCGAGGTTGATGGCGCTATGTCGACCCTTAGTTAACAAAGGTTATGTGAGATTAAATCTAGCTTAAATTATAAAAACTAGTTTGCACAGTAATTGTGTGAGCGTAACGTGGTCTTGTTTTAACTTGACCATTTGAAGTCCCGTGATAACTGACAAATGCGTTGGACCAATTTTAGCGAAATTTGGCACGGTCATTATTTTAACCTACCCTAACTACGTATGTACAGGATTTTCGACCTGGTTATCCATTTCAAAATGGCGACCGCTCAAAAATATGTTTGTATCCTTCGTTAACCCTGATAGGTAGTAAGCTTATCTTTCATGATTTTACTATAGCGATTTTAATAATTCTAGTTTTAAATTTTAAGGTTGGTAGTTTTAACTATTCAAGTTTTTTTTTTAAATTGCTCTAAAGATTTTGTTCGAAATGAATATTTGGTGAGTGTTTTACATGATAAATACCACTATGCTTGCTTTTCTCAGAGAGAAAAAAAGGTTATGTAGTTTACCTTATATATAAGGGAGAGAGACAGAGAGAGAGAGAGAGAGAAAGAAGCTATATGGAAAGTATATACGGCTGTTTCACACCATTTGTAAATTGTTTTGATATTATTTAAGGATTGTCCTTGCGCGCATTTTCTCTGAAAGGATTTTTTTCTACTCGCCTGTCAACACTTGTTTATATTATTTGGGTGTTTGTTTCAGCACTGGCTTGACCCAGCTAAGACGTTGATGAAACAAGTCAAAGGTAAGATTTAATCTTTTTATACCCACAACTATGTGTTTAAAAAAATATCCTAGAGCATTTATACATTTTTTAAAATATAATTAGTATTTAAAACATACTTATTTAACATGAATGCCTAAAAATGACGGAAACCAAGAAAATCCTACTCTCAAATTCCAAAATGACAAAAATAATCCTATAGAATGCACGTTTTTTACAACAAGGGCAGTTTATGTACTCATGAGCATTGTATGTGACGAAATAAAAGTGACATGTCATCAAAATCCAAGTTCTGCTCATGACAGATATTCAAGAACTGTTGAGATATCTATATGTATGGTAAATCTAACTTAACGTATCCATCATATCACTATTTTATTTATTTTTGCCAAAAAAATTATTTTTGATAAAAACTGCAAAAATGATGACCTTAACTCGCGCTCTTTTTTCATCCCGCCTTAAGGTTTTTACCTTTTAAAAATAAAAATGTCAGTGATTGGCATTATATTGCCAGTAGTCTGATACCTTGGCTCAGTTGGTTGCGTGTCTTCCTACTGACCTAAGGATCCTGGGTTCGAGTTCCAGCATGGCAGGTAAATCTATAATTTGTGAAATCGGGGTTTCCCCTTTAACACTGATGAATTAGGAGTCGGGTGCTGTGTCTGTTCTACATTTAAGTTAGTTTGTACATATTCCCGCTTTGGTGGCTGCATGGCCTAAGGCGCTACTATTGCAATAGACTAGACTGCCGAAGACGGTGAGATTGGGGTTCGATCCCGGTTGGGTGCACTGAGGATGGTTTTTCCTAAATGCTTGTCTACTTTACCTTCACGCAAATGCAGATACATTATTATTAACACCGCGTCTTACTACCCTGTTCGGGTTATACGCACTTACGCTAATGTGTAATGGTAGGGTGATTGTGAGATGAAATGGGGACCTACAGTTTAACGTGGGATCCGAACCACGGTGGAAGCCTGGCATTCCACACATTCACAAATTGTGACTAATACACGTCTTGTCAGAGGTGAAGGAAGGGTTTGGCTATCAGTTAAATCTGTGGTGGGACCGAGTATTGAACCCCGGACCCCCAGGACAGAAGTCTGACACCTTACCCCTAGACCTCCAGGTCACCCAAATGCAGATACACGTCCTCTAAATTTAACCTTCCTAATCCTTATCACATAATATAGTTAGTAGATAGGCGTATAACCCAAACGGGTAGTAAGACATGGTACTAATAAAAAGTTAGTTAAAAGTCATGTGCTGATATAAAAAGTTGATTCAGAAATTGCTTGTTAAATATATAACCTCAAATAAAAAAGAATATTCTTGAATTCAAATTTTTCTTTTCTTCTTAAATGAATTTGAATATGTGTGACGTTGTGTGGCGCAACATTGAACTTAAAAAAAGTATTTTGTGTCGGACAGACATCGACCCCGTTCTGTTCAGTTTCCGTGTGAAGTTCTACCCGCCCGACCCTTTCCGTCTGAAGGAGGAGATAACGCGCTACCAGATCTACCTGCAACTGAAGAGAGACCTGCTGCACGGCCGTCTCTACTGCACGCCCACCGAGGCGGCGTTATTGGCGGCCTACATCATACAGGGTAAGCGCGCCTTTTTTATACCACACTAGCGAGGTTCCCGCGCATATCGTATTTTACCTAATAGTAGCCGGGACCCGCGTCACTCTTGTGTTAGACTGGCATGCTAATGATGGGAAGATCGGGGTTCAAATCCCGATCAGGTCTACTTGGGGTGTTTTTTTCCTAAATGGTTTACCACCCTCCTTCCACGAAAGTGCGGGTATATTACCTCTAAAATGCTTCCTTCTTCATCCTTACCCCATTTGAGTAAATTATCATATATGCGTACAACCTTAACAGGTAACTTATATGTGGTGATTAAAAATAAAATTGTATCTGGGGTGAGAAGTAAAATTGCTAATAGTGGCTGGGGCTATTTGGTCAAATATGGTAATTCAGTAAGACCAAAGAAAAGCCCCACAGTTAACATCCGATGAACGTCTTGTGTTAGTGTTAATGACGTTCTCCCACCTGTGACGTCACAGCAAGTCGAGATAGAATATTCCAAATTAAGGTTTTAACGTTTTGTTTCGGTGAGTTTTAAGGACATAAATTGAAAAAAAAATTAATAAATAATCATAGAAAAAGTATTGCATCATGATAAAATTATATATTTTTTTTATTTTGGAGGTTTTTTTTGGTAAACATATTTAAAAAAAAATCTTTCTCTGCTTAGGTTATTTGGTTTATTAACTAAAATAGCTTGTTAGAATCTTCTTGCCAGGATGTAGATTAAATAAGTACATTAAAGTGTAATATGCATATCTATAAAAGTAAGTCATTTTAAAATGTAAGTCAATGCTGTCCTGGTGCAAATAGTTGAGCGAGTGTCTATACTCGTCAGTGGAAGAGGGAACATATTACTGGTATTAGCAGGTAAATTAAAGGCCTCATAGTTGTACGTTCAGGCACAAATAGTTGAGTGTGTATACTTGTCAGTGGAAGGGGGGAAGTATTATCAACAGGCAAATTAGAGGCCTCATAGTGTATACAATTCATATTCTTACCTATCTTTCTATTTCTCACATTGGTGTCTTAAGTGTGACAATGGTTAGGAAGCCCGCTTCAGTGGCCACGTAGTCTAACACGCTACTCTCGCAATAGACTAGACTGCCAATGATGGGGAGATTGAGGTTCGAATCTCCGTCGGGTACACTGAGGGTGGTTTTTCATTCTTCCTCCACGAAAATGTGGGTATACTTCCCATAATTATAGCTTTCCTAATCCTTGAAACCATTAGCATAATGAACGCCCATAAGTGTCCAACCCAACCGGATAGTAAGACGCGCTGCTAAAAAAAATTGGTTAGGAAGCTTTAGGTGCTTAAACAAACCCTGCCTACAAACTCCCCCTCCCCTAAGCCATATCTACATTCCTGAGCTGACTAACTCCAGGAGTAATTCCATATTATGAACAACCTAATGAACTGTGTTCCACACTCATATCAATGTATACGTACATACACATGATGTCTACAATTTCATCTGCCAAACTTCCCTACCGTATTCTATGGCTCATATAAAATAAGAATAAAAGTTTATACAAATATAGGTTGCAAAACACTCCCTCTACAAGGTACAGCAGCAACAAATGGACTGAATTTTCTACACTTTAATTAAAATTGTTTCAGTCAAGTTATTTACTTTTAATTTTGTTTCACTGAGGTTATTTCTTTTTTAGTTTGTTTCAAAGAGGTTATTTCTTTTTTAAATGTTTGTTTCAAAGATTTTATTTCTTTTTTAGTTATTTTTTAATTTTAAATATAAAGTTTTTTAATAGTGTGTTTTTATCTTATTTAATTTTTTTTAGCTTTTTCGTTTTATTAAATATATTTAGTTTATTGTTTTGTCGGTAAATAATCAACCTTGTTTCTATATCAGTTTTTTTTGTACCTCAAATTGGGACAAAAAAGTTAAAGAACTTTCTAGATGCCTTAACTTAAAAAGTAGGTATTTTGAAAGCTATGTTTGAATGGATTTTTATTCCTAATTTTAGCTAAAGAATTCAGTTGTGAAACTTGTCATTTGAAATTGGGTAAAACCTGTATTTTATTTACTCTAGTGGTAGTCACTATCAAATGAAAACTATCAAATACTTTGATAGTATTAGAATATCGACCTATTTGATAGTTTAAAAATCATTCAAATTAAAAGTATTAGTTTCATTTACATTGATGATGATCATCTAAAGTCATCCTTACTACTGCTTTGAACGTTTTACTTGTCATATTTACACAAAATCTTTGTTTACCTAAGGTCCACTTTTGGGCAGCATTACTTTGCTTTTCCTTGCTGATCGATAGTTGTCCAAACAAATTCTAATGTATTCCTTGCTATCTTTATAGAAAATATTCGTTGCTCTTAAGGTTATTACTATAAATCAGGCTTAAAATAAACTTGAATGATAAATTATCTTAATCCTACTATACAAAATGTTTGTATACCAACTTATATATATCCATACTTATATTATATCCAAATTGATTGATAAAATCACTTTAGTTATCAAGTTTTCATAATTTTATGTGGCTACTTTTTGAAAGTAATTTTAATATTATAATTATGGTTTTCAAATGACATGTCTATCATAGCGACAACACATTAATGCTTTGGTATGATAATAGCTAGGATCATAATAATACATTTAATAATTTTGAATATTTTATTCCTACAAAAGGAACCTTATCTTGTGTTTTCTTAGTTCGGTTTGAATTGCACAGTACAAGCAAGAAATATTAATAATATACCTTATTGTTTTGAAAAATCAGCATTGTTAGCAAGAGATGACCCACACAAGGGTAACTATTGATCAGCAGCTGAGAACAAATAGATAGATCATTAGATAGTTTGAAAACAATAGTTTTTATCATTTGATAGTGCATTTCACTAATTTACACACACACATATTTATTTATATATGAACCTTTTTCTCTTATTTAGGTTATGACACCTTAGCTCAGTCGGTAACATGTTTGTCTACTGAGCTAAGGGTCTCTGGTCCAATTCCTAGTATGGTAGAAAAATGTTTCATTTGTGAAAAGTGGGTTTTACCCTTTAACAGTGATGAATTAACGGCTGGGGGCTATATGTTGTATCTTTTCTAGATTTAAGCTAGTTTGTAAGTTGTGTGCTGATATAAACAGTAGGTTCAGAAAGAGAACGTTAAATACCTCCAATAAGTGGGGGGATAAGTATTTACATTACATATACTATATATAATGTAAATAATAATTTTATATATCATGTGTATACACCTACACACGCTATCACATATCCAGAGTAAATTACAATCATGTTATATTTTATTCATTTAACTCTAACAAAGCTATTTATTTTTCGGTTAATAATCTCCCTCTCTCATCTGTGGCTTCAGTAATTCTGTTAGTTTCATCTGTTGAACACACACCCTGTGTTGCCATTGTTAAATGAAAGCTTATTTTATGATGCGGCATGCAGGAGTTCCCATACATCTACATTGTATATGGTTGAGACTATTGATTGTTGTCCGTGCAGTTTTTATCACTTTTGTGTGTATTATAGATTTCCAATTTCATCTTCACCACAATATTTCATATTGCTCACTAGTATCATGCAGGATTGAAATTATTTTTGCTAGCAACAAACTAATTTATTACATTTAAAGTAACTATTATAAAAAAACACATGTTCAAAAGAACTTTATACAAATTGGGCAAAAAAAAAACCTACTAAGTGAAAGGTAATATAGCTGTTTTTAGAAGATTTATCATGAAACCAATGAAAATCCACATACTTCGCTAAGTTTCCACGGATCAATGATTGGCTTTTTTCATGATTATATTTATTACTTTTTTCCTTCTTCTTTTTTATCTCCGCATCTTAATTTTTGTTCAGGCTATATGCATATTAATGAATTACTGTAAAAAATATAGGGAGATAGGTTGAATTTAGAGGACATGTACCAGCATTTATTTGGAGGGAGAGTAGAAAAACCATCCTCATCACACCCAACCGAGATTCATATCTTGATCTCCCGGTCATTGGCAGTCTAGTCTGTTGTGAGATATGCAGCCACCAAAGCAGAACATTTATTACTATTACTATTAATTGCGTGTAACCCGAACGGGTAGTAAGACGTGGTGCTCATAATAATAATATTACTATTAATAATGCCACTGTTCTAATAATAAGATCATGTTGATTAAATAACATTTTTATACAGGATGGCCCACAGAAAAGTAGTCCGCTTCTTATATCCAGCAGGCACCTCACTCTGAATTGGAGGAGGTCAATCCCCTTCCACCCCGTATTGTGCTTTAGACAATCAGTTCACTTGCTCATTCTTCATGTCACAATATGGGTGGAAGGGGATTTACCTCCTTCAATTCAGAGTGAGGCGCCTGCTGGATATAAGAGGCGGGCTACTTTTCTGTGGGTCACCCTGTAGTATAAAATTATATTTCTCAAGCTTCAAAAACTTACTCTACAAGTAACCTACAGAAAGTAATTGTAACTAAGTAATTATTTTCAGCAAATGTAACAAACCAAACCATGATACTTTCAAAATTAGCTTTCATAGCCCTATATGAGTTCAGTGACATTAGTTGGCTTAGATACAATAAGGGGAACCATCTAACAGGTGGTTTTCCTTCTTTATATATACAGGATGAACCATAACACGTGGGACTCACTTCAGCTCTGGTCAGGAGACAAACAAAAAACAATTCATATAAACAAGTGTTCCAATTGACCTTGTTTTCCGAGTTACAGCCAAGTGATTCCATTAAACTGTTTGTATAACATACTTGATATCTCTAGACCTGTTGACTAGGTATTTTCTATGGGCTATTCCTGGTTATTACAAACACCTATGTTTGAAATAGTGCGGCATTCTAAGACATGACGACTGCAGGCTTGCATTTAGGCCTAAGGTGGCCATTTTGAGCACTTACTATTATGTTAAAGCAGCTCCACATTCCCAAAGTACAAACATGACATAACTTGGGAACAAGGTCAAATGGGACAGATGCTAAATATATTCACTTTTTCTTAATTTTTTTGGATCTTTTGTCAACTGCTGAATTGGGTCACACACAAACACGTATCTAGGACCTCTTAGTCATAGGGAATTGTGGCCCAAGTATAACTTGACAACCACTTGAGTCTCTCGGCTAAAGGCCCCCCCCCTGCCGGCTCAGTTATCCCTGTAGACTTGTCTGCACAAACTGGTTTGCACCGTGAAGTTTAAGTGTATAGGGACTGTTGCGGTTTGTGCAATCCTAAACCTTGGCCTGTACTATTTGGAACTCTGCTGAAAAAGATACCTGTGCAAACTAGGACTGGTCAGTTAAGACTGAGTGTAAAGGGGGCCATACAGTCTTCTACTTACAATCCCCATGGATAAAATGTCACTCTTGAATAAATAATGGTTTTATTTATTTTTAATCTGCTACTAAGTTTGTAAAATAATAAGAAGAATCATCTAGTGTTAAAAGAAGTAGATGCTGTGAACCATGGTTACTAAAAAGATACAGTTATTCACACATCACTTTATTAAATTAAATTAAATCTGAATCAAATGATTGGAGAAACCATCTTCAGAAGGATGAATATACTTAAGTTGAGTTACAATCATTAGTGACTCCATTGTTACATACTGTACACTCAGTTTTGAATTGTTTAAAACTATCTGAAAACTTCAAGAGCTAGGCCAAAACTCCATGTGTTTGACTGAACATGTAGGTGTCAGAGATAGTAGCTACGTCTTATCCGTGTGTACTTAACTAACTGCACGTGTTTGACTGAGCGTGTGTCAGAGATAGTAGCTTCATCTTATCCATGTATACTTAACTGCATTGTTTGACTGACCATGTAAGTGTCAGAGATAGTAGCTACGTCTTATCCATGAATACTTAACTGCACAGTTTTAATGCATGTCTTTGACTGAGCATGTAGGGGGCCCTTAAGACTTGTAACTTTAGGAACAGAAATGATCTAGGCCAGTGTTTTTCAAGAGTATTGCCAGGGCTGCATTCTTTGATACATACCCTCTGTTTTACGGCACTCCTGGTATGAAACGTCCTTACGTCAGGGCATTATGAATCAAGGAAACCCTTAATAGAGGGCATACTTAAAATAAAACCCTCTGGGATTACAATTTTACACTAAAATCATTAATTTAATATTAACTAAAATCAATAACTTTTGGGAAGGCTAAATAAATACCTTTTCCATACTTTTGTGGCACCTCCTTTGAGAATCACTGGTCCAAGCCAGATTAGGTTGGTTTGCACCCATACTATGAAGCGCCTGTCACTTGGCTGATTGTTTCAGCGGAGTTGGGCGACTACGACCCTGAGGAGCACGAGGAGAACTATGTGTCAGACTTCAAGCTGCTCCTAAAGCAGACACAGGAGATCGAGGAGAAAATCATGGAGATTCATCGCACCCACCTCAAGGGGCAAACCCCTGCGCAGACAGAAAACAACTTCCTCAAGAAGGCTTGCCAACTCGATACATATGGCGTCGACCCTCATCCCGTCAAGGTGAATTGGTAAACATCTTAAGTGGTTTTATAATAAGACCTTGCACCTGGCACTCTTTGACCTTTCTTTGAACTAGCCAAGAAGGAACTTTTAACTGTCCAGATAGGCTTTCAAATATTATAGCTTCCATGAGTTTGACAAACTTAAAGTTTTGATAAATGATCGAGTGGTAAAACCACTATTCTCACACTTTTTGAGACTTTTATCTAATTCTATTTATTAGCAGTACATCAAAGCTATTAGGAAGGTAACTATGAGAAAATGTACCCACATTAACGCAAAGATGGAATAGGAAAACCACAGTGATAAATCATATAATGAATATGCCTTTAGGATTCCAAACACGCACCCATTGAGTTATCGTTTGTTGCAAACTTCATGAATTAGCTTTTAAAGCTACATCATATGAAAAGTGATGAGGAAGCTTCTCGTTGCCAAACCATGTTAATATTCTCCAAAATTGTTTATCTTGAGGTCTTTTTTACACTGGATGGACTTCGACTTATACAATATACGTGTCTTTGATTTGTTTACCCATACATTTTTTGAGAATGGTCCTTCACAATTAGTGTATTTACAGTAAAAATTGAACCTATATAATTTTATCTAGATACAGTTTGTTTAATAGATTTATAGTATCTGTTTCAAATAGATCGACTGAACTTAAAACTATCAAACTGATCCCAATTTTGATGTTGTCAAATGAAGAATGCAAAAAACCGCACTTCAATAAGTTTTCTGGTTCGAGCATAATCTTTTATCCCATTCCCTGGTTAATTGGCTGCCATCTCCCAGGCTTCTTTGCAAGTCATGAAAGAATATTGCTAATAAATTCTCATAATTAAATTTCAAGGTAGTTATTACTCAATGTAAATTAAAAGCTAAAATATATTTGTTGTTTTAAATGTGTGCTAAAATTATTATTTTTAGTCAAATGTTTAAAAAAACATTAACTCACACCCAACCTCTGAAGTTTTAAAATCTTTATAAAGCATATCTCTTCAAGCAAATTTTAATTTTTCATCAATCAAAAAAGTAAAAAGTTGAATGTAGCCTTTAAGATAAGAATATATATCTAATGTGTAATAAAGTCCTGTATTGCCAACTGTTGTTAGGACCACCGAGGGAACCAATTGTACCTCGGCATCAACCACTGTGGGATCCTCACTTTCCAAGGAAGTCGGAAAACTCACCACTTCCACTGGCCAGAGGTTCAGAAGATCAACTATGAGGGCAAGATGTTCATTGTCCACCTCACCTACATTGAGGTATAGTACAGCATCGCCAACATTTATCATTTTTAGCATGGCAGACCTGAATGTGTTTTTCGTTGTACACTTATTTACAATCCAGATTCCATAGGGAATAGCTTTTAGAAAATACAAATACATTTTTATGCTGTTAACATTGATAACATTTTCTTTGTTATTGTTATTTTAAACGTGAAGGTAAATCTAGGTTTTTTTTTATTTATTTTTTATTTTCCCCCCGGTGAAAATCGGACTGCTACAAACCTTCTGGTAGAATCTTGATCTTATGTTGTGGAAGTTATGTTAGATATTAATTAAGGATTATAACTATGTAAATACCCGCATTGGTGGGTACCCAATGAGTGTCTTGTCATTGATTCAGTGACATAGCCAGGATTTCATATCATGAAGAGAGGAAGGGGGGGGGGCCTAAAGGAAAGTTCCTCCTTCCCTCATATATTGGCCTGATCGCACCTCCGCATAAACATTCCTATTGTACAAATCCCTCCCCCTTCCCCGTTGCAATCAATGTAAGTCAAAAATACATCGATACTGTGTTAAATCACTGCTCACTTAACTGAAACAAGCACACCATGGTATTAGTAGACTAGGTTATAGAATATTTTCAAGCCAATATACTGTAAAAAAAAATGAAAAAATATTATTTATTTAAACTAAAACACACAAAAAAACATAAGTTAAAGTTCAAAATGAAATAATAAAAGGCTTAATTAAACATTAAAGTTTAAGCTGGCATCATATGGAGGGGGATAACTCCTGTGAGCTGAGTCCTCAGGGAGTTAGGGGGTCTGGACCTCTTAGAGGCCCCCTTTCTGGCTACAGCCCCAGCTGGGGTCAATAAATTTTTCTCGAACGATAAAAATCTGTAGCACAATTTCCTTCAGAGGGGAAGTAAAACTGTCAGTCAGTCCCATGTTGATCGTGGAATGTAAAATAACCCAGGAAGGTATGCTAAAATGCCTTTCCCAGAAAAATTGTTAGGCCCTTTTGCTCTCTCTCATAAAAATTCTCGTGTGTTGTAATAATAATAATAATAATAATAATAATAATGTCATCTTTATTGATATAAACAGTGGTTCCGAAAGTATATGTCCTGGAAATATAATACTCTGGCAGGGTTTATACCCACCTGAAAAATCTGGAAAATCTGGAAAAGTCCGGAAATTTTGCTTGTGAAGTAGGATTTAGCCATGTATACTTAAGTTGAAAAAACCAATTAAGTAATGTTGTGTTTAAAAAGTTTGGTTGTATATGATACATTTTAAAATACATTCAATTTCAATTTGTATTAACACATGTTTTCTAATAATTTATTTTATGGTATTTTGTGTTTTTCCTGTACTTGAAGGATCCTAGAACAAAGGTAAATTATTTTACTTGTATTATTTAGTTTATAAACAAATTGTGTTGATAAATTTTATCTAATTTTTTATTGTTTACTTATTGTATTTATAAGATAAAAATAAAACCAATGCAACAATAATCTTTTTATTCAGTTTTCTCACTGTTTGTTACAAGTTATGGAACTTCATTTTAAACAACTTTTGAAAAAATAGTTATTAATATTAAATGTTGTCCAACCTCTTAATTCAGTTGGTAGCATGTCAGCCTACTGAGCTAAGAGTCCTGGGATCAATTCCCGGTGTGGCTGAAAAATTTATCATTGGTGGAATGTGGGTTTTCCTTTCACATTGAAGAATTGACAGCCAAGGGCTAGGTGCTATGTCTGTTATATATTTAAGTTAGTTTATCAGTCTTGAGCTGATATAATCACTTGGTTCATAAATTGCATTTTAAATAGGCCTACATCAAATAAAATAATAATAATACCAGTTAACAAATGTTACAGAAGAAGCATACGGTGGGATTTAAATGCCCCACTGGGGCAGCCTGCAGACATGTATGGCGATGCGCCATCGAACAAATGCTTTTCTTTACGTGAGTATTTCACTTATCTTTTTAGTTGAAGCTTTATAGACATGTAACTCACCAATAATAGTCTAGCGTATTCTAGGTAGTTTTGCAACCCTCTCTCGCCATGTATGCAAGCAGGTTACCGTCGAGCTCGGAAGCCCCCACGGTGGTGACTGGCGGGAGCTTCTTCTCATGGGGGACCAAGTTCCGGTACACAGGGCGTGTAGAGCGAGAGATCCTTGAGGACGTCAGCCCACTACGGAAAGAAGAGCCTGCCATCAACAGGAATGCAAGGACAGGAAGTCTGAGGCGTAAAGCCTCGAGCGTCCCTGCCACTCCATCAACACCCGTGGGTTCCGATCTGGGTGAGATCAGTAAGGAACCGTTTTATTTACTAGTAGTAGTGACATGACTCACGTTAACCTTAAATATATACTTAGTAAGTTGCATTTGTAAAATTGTGGAGGCACAAATATTTATGGTATCAAAATTCACTTTAATTCAAAGCCATTTTAAAAGATCCACTTTTTTAAATGTAACGAATCTAACCTTATATCCAATAGATATAGAAATGAATATTTTGCATTTAAAGGTGATACAAGTTCACTTTTTTGTTTGATCATCAAGAAATTGATCTAATTTTGTATTTTATTTGTGACATTATCATATCTCCTATTTTTAATAATTGTGGTAAGCTAAGCGCAGCTCATTTAAGTTGTAAGTAGTTCTTATGCTGATATCAAATAGTTTAAGCTATAGAAAGTATCATCTTGTGATTGCAAAAACTTCATATCTCATAGCCATTACTGAATCACTCTTTATCTCAACCTTTGCCCTGCATGCATGCATGGGCCAAAGATTTTTAAAGTGAATTGTTAAAAATCTGAACTAATCTCCCTGATTGAATCCATGATATAATTTTTTAGTATTCTAATAAAAAGTAGTGGCATTGACTATAAATAGTTTAGAAACTCTCCTATCGATGCATTTCATGTATTGGTAGTTAATTTTTAATGTCAATGTAGTTGGCATTATTAATAATTTTTTATTAGTATTTATAGCGCATGAGATTTTATTTTCATAAAGTTTTCTTACCAGGGCATTTTTATGCACTTAAATTACCAAATTCAAATTAAAAAGTGTTTACAAGATTGTAAGGAATATGCGTGTCCACCGAATTTATTGAGCCCCCCAAAAAATAAATTTAAAAACGTTTCATCAGCAATTAAAATATTACATAATTAACAATAAGCATACTCTTAAAGATGATTTTTCACACCTATGGACCCTGACCAATGCCACATTTTTTTAAATACCAATAGTTAAAATATGCCTTATTTTGATGATTACATCAAATAATGGCTTAATTAATCTATCTATTGTAATTTTTACACTACTGTTATGTTTATTTAGACTCAATTTTATTTTAAAATCAAAAACAATTTTGATCAGAACAAAGAGGATCAACAGTCTTGATAAGATGGGGAGTGTGTTTGCCCGTAGGGTACAGCAGTTTGCCCCGCTCAAATCACTCAGGCCCACTGTCTGATTCACGGCTAGATGGTAGTTCAAGCCTGCTCTGTGGGGGTGATGTGCCCATGTCGTCCCCTTACTGCCCCGACAACACCCTGCCCCTGTTGGAGACTGTGTGTGAGGACCAAGAGATTCCCGGGAAACTCCGGTCTCAAGGTCAGGCTTCTCCCCTCGGCTTGTCGATAATGGTGCGGGACACTAATTGTGAATAGGGAAATTGTAACACTTGTGGTGCTTTGGTGGGGGGGCTGACTTTGTTATCTAGGTTTTGTTTAGTATTAGAATTAAATTTGTACCAAACTTTTATTTTTATGTGTCATAAAATAAATATAATAGAATAATTCTACAATTATTGTAGAAAATGAAGAAAAAATTAAATTAAAAACACTAACATATATTTACAAACCGTTCTTCAATATTTCGATGCTAAATTAATTTTCCTCAGTAGGTAGTAGAATAAATAGGAACTTTATTTCAGTGGTTCCAACTTAGTTGTTGAAGGATTTTTAATCTTCCAGAGAAGTGTTCAACAACTAAATTGGCCAATTTCCTGCTCAGTTTACTACTGCCTGAGGAAGATGCCATGTGACGTTGAAATATTGAAGTGTTTGTAAATATGTTTTAGGGTTTTTAATTTTATTTGTGCTTTGTTTTCTACAATTCTATCATATTTATTTAATAACATCATGCTTAATGCACTTTATTTACTAAATTATTTCTATTTTACTATTGGAATTTAGCCATACACTTTTCTTTTTAATATAATTAATACTAAATTAGTAGAAATATAATTAGATGTTTTTAATAGATGAAAAATAAAAACTATTTTTTAACTTATAATGTATTCATTTCCCTATTTTTTTTCTGCTTCTGTTGTAAACTTAATTTATTTTATTGCTACTGTTTTGAAATATTTATTTGCTAAATTATTTGTGCTAATTTTCTTTTATTGGTTTTTCTTTGTTGTGTTGCTATTCTCTTTATTTTGATTTTAATTTATTTTTACCTCTGCTGTAGCGGAAGAGATACAAGCATTTATAAATCATGAGGCGAGCGATTTATTGCAAAGAAATTATGTGGACGCTAAAGTAAAACTCAGTCCCAACTCCTATGTTGTCCAAGCAGATGTTTTGATGAGGGCTGAACCCTTAGATGTAGAAACCACCAAACCCAAAGTCCATTCACTAATTGGAACGGCTGGCCATTTGTCAAATGGAGGAGGTAAGAATCAATTCTGAAATTTCACAATACAGCTGTGCCTGCTTTTAACAACAACAAAAAATATGATCTCATTTACAAAGAAATAACTTAACAAAATTGGCTTTGTCAGGAAAAAATGTCCTTTAAAATTACAATCAAATCCTTTCACTTAAGTATCACTCTTTGTTTAAGTGTGAGCTGTAAAAGCTTTAAATACCTCAAATCCATTTTCAATGGCCCGTATCAACCCACGATTAACATTCATCTCAAGTAAATAGTACAGCTTAAAACAGGTGTCGCACATCGAGGTGCTTTTTTCTGTACCCTTTTTAATTTAAAAACACTACCCTACATTAGAATACAAATTCAGATAAATAGTTTTACCATATTAAAAAAAAAAACACTACATAATTGAAAAATAATTCTTTAAAAAAAAAACCTATTAAACCAATCCGAATTTTACAATTTTAAAATGAAGAATGCCAAAAAGAAAACTACACTCAGACACATTTTCTTGTTCAAGCGTAAACTTGTTTTTAATTTTTCGGTTAATCAGCCGTGGGATGAGCTCATAAATAATGAAGACATAGGGCTGGGTGGGATGCTGTACTTAATGGCGGTATGGGGTTTCTTTATTTTTATGTTAAAATGTCAAGTAAACCAATTTATTTCCAAATGGTTGGTCATATGTTTTACTTTTTACTTTTTGATGGCTAAAATAACTTAAATATCCATGATATAGCCTTAATTAACAACTATAATAGCATTACGGTTGGATCATGATATGCGCATTTGTACAACTGTCATTCTACTATTGGCAACATAAAGCCCTCCTGAGTAAAAGGTGACTGTGTTATCTGATAGATCAGAATCTTAAATGATCACTAACATGTTGCTGACACTTTCCACACGTCTGTCACAGACTCTGCCTTAAAATGTGAGTGACTCTGGACACAGGACAAGTCCTGGCTAGCTAATTGGTTAGAGCATTGGTGTACTAAGTCAAAGTTCCCAGGTTCGATTCTTGTGTCCAAATGTCATTTTTCAGTTTACAGAATATTAAATAACTTAGTTAATTAGTTTTATGTTTTTATCAGTGTGCAAACAGTCTGTTAAGCAAATATTTTAGTGCATATTACTTGACCATGGTAACAAACAGAATAATAATAATGATGATGATTATGATGATGATTATAATAAGCTTGCTAAATACATTTAAGTTTACAAAGAAGGGTAAAAATCACGCACAAGCAAGATATTGCAGCTATTTTAAATATTTATTCTCTTCTTAAATTGAACTAAAATATGTGTGTATACTTGTAAAATATTTTAATATGTTATTTAAAGTATATAGGCAAATTAGGAATCTATCAATTTTGAGTTCATGTTTCCTTCCAAACTTTGATAGTACCTTTTGATTGATTTTTGTGGTTGTTATTAGTGGGCTCAACTTTGCAAACTTCCTCACTCTGGTTGACAAATAACACATTTCCTAATCTACAATCTCACATTTTACATATAGATTTATTATTATTATTATTATTATTATTATTATTATTATTATTATTATTAGTATTAGTATTATTATTAATTATCCGTGTTATTATTAATTATCCATGTTTGTTGTCATGTGAGGCTATAAATGTACTTAAAAACAAGTTGAGTTATGTCATCTTGTGATAAATACTTTAACCTTTTCATAAATACTTATCATAATGTTGTTTTAATAATTTTTTTAAATTTCTATTTGGCCATATTGAACATTAACATTTTAAATGAACAAACTATTATACCATTCTTGTCCTCACATAATCAATATGACGACTGCCAAGCATGTTGGATTATTGGGGGAACATGTGATAGTAACTAGTTTTGGTTAGAAGCATTAGAATTACATTTACTAACTATTCAACTACTTAATTCTGGTCTGTCGTAAACATAAAAATTATTTACTTGTAAACACATTATGAAAAAAAAAAAAAA
>CABFWB010002290.1:39724-83481 GCA_902151455.1 Timema bartmani | reverse complement strand
AAAAAAAAAAAAAACTCAACACATTTTGAAAAAATATTACTCAGAGAACCAACCTTAAAATTTTACAATTTCAACTTTATTTTTGGCTATCACATCTTACATCAATTTAATGTTCTTGAAAACTAACAAATTCTATCTAAATAAATGGTACGGAACTCCGCACGAACTTTCTCGCTTTATTGTTTAGAAATGGAGATATTTATTCAAAATTCATAACATAATATACACTAGCAAACCAGAGAACAAATTGCGCTAGACATACGTAAACATTTTTTTGACTTGTGGTTTTAAATTTCATAATTTTATTTTTAAAGAATGAACATTTCATTTGTATATTTGAACCAATAAAAAATATTGATATTGGGTCCACAAGGCTCATCATTTTGTATTAAAATTTTGACTCCTGGTTAAAATTTTCGTCATTTTACTAGGGGATGCACATCTTATATTTGTCACATTGCTATTAAATTTCTCTTTTATAAATTTTGACCAATAAAATGGGCAATTATTGACTATTTAGTTTAAAATGAGAAAGATAGAATCGTTAAAGCCGATTTTGAGAGAATGGAATTTTTCTCTTTTCATCCTCTAGTAAACTGTTATTCATTTTAGGGGTAGACAGACACACCGACAGACGGCATTGCAAAAGCCACTTTTTAGGGTTTTGGGGTTCATGAAACGTAGACATCCATCAACATCTCAAGCTAGATTTTTTTTGACAGTCTTAATACTTTACCTTAAAGTGTTGGCAAAGTTAAAAGAAAAATATATTTGTGCATAGCTTGAAAACTTTTGGTTTTATAAAAATATATTTTAAGTAAAAGATGTTTACTATAAATAGATCCAAATGTAGGCAATGATAAGTAATTTCATATCTCAAAGACTTACGGAGATAAAATTAAAAGTTAGAATTTACGCATCAGACTGGAACCCTTAAAGTCATTTTGACGAAAAGTTGAGAGTAGCCAATTGGTTTGTAATATTAATCAAAGCTTAGAAATGAAATCTAATCAAAATTGTTAAAGCCGATTTTGATTAAATCTATTTTTTCCTTTCTCTGCCCTTAACGAAACTACCCTTAATTTTAGGGTTGGTTATCCAATTCCAAAAATTACTCAGGGTAAACCTATGAAAACCCTATATACCAAATTTTAGCCCAACTGGTAAAATAGATAAGGCTCTAGCCCGAGGTACAGACTGATAGACGATGGACAGACAGCATTGCGAAAACCACTTTTTAGGGTTTGGTGGGTCATAAGATGTTGACATCCATCAAAATCTTGAGTTCAATTTTTTTTGACGATCACAATACTTGCTCTACTTGTCAGGTAGCGAGAAAGTAAAAATATTGATATTGGGTCTGTAAGTGCTATGTTTGTTAGTTTTAGAATTCAGTCACGAGTTATTTGAATCAATACAAAATTATATGTACAGTATTGTACTGCATTTCTGTTTAGTACACGTGTGTATATACACCATTATATTAACACGTAACATATTGTACTCATATATTACTGTTACTGTACTGTGATTCTTCCTTGTTTAGCAAACATGAAATAGTAAACACGCATATTATGCAAGTTTATTTGTAAAACTTGACATTTCAATAACTCAGCACCATCTCAGTCCACATTAGGTTGAGTTTCCGAGACTCTATCGTATTTGTAAATTTGGGACATTTATCTTTAAACTTTAATCACTATATCTTTGCACTAAAGAGAGAGCTTAAAAACCAGGCACACTGATTCATAGACATGTCTTACCCCTCCTACCTCTCTCCTATAACATTGTGTTGCAGATTAATTGCCCATCAAGGTTAAATATCTTGTTCTAAACACCAACCTCAAAATAGTTACTTTAATGAAAAATGAAATTTTATTCCTTTTTACTTAAATCTAAATTGTGTGTAACAAAGAAATGTTGTAGTATGAAAATAATTGAAAACCCTAATAATTGATAAAGCATGCAAACATGCCAAATAAATTGCAGATCCACTTAATAACACAAAATACATGTGTCGCAGAATATAAGTTTCAGGGTACATCAGCATTGGTAGTTTAGTGAAAATGTAGTTGTTAAGTTGCCAATGCATCAATTTCTGTGATATCTAATTTATGTTTCTGTGTTTTTATTTATCTTTTTCCCTCCTTATGCATTAAATTATTATACCTGCTTTTTATAGTATTTTAAAATCAATAGTTATGTATATTATGACCTTTATTAATCAAATAACCTCCTAGTTTATTTTTGACACTTTCAAAGCTCAATTGTGCCAACATTCTTCTTCTCAATTAAAGTATTTAGTGTATAGGTCCTCAGATAAAAAGGTAAGAAATGCAATTATCAATAAAATTAGATTAATAAAAAGGTTTCTAAAAGAGATAAATAATCATAGAGAATGTTGTGTTGATATTGGCAATACCATTCGAGAATGTCCATATGTATACAGTAATTTTTAAAACATCTGACACTTTGTAATATTTATAATGGTTTCATGACTTAATAATATACGTTTTGATCAGTATCTTCTGTTGATTATCATCAACTTCTTTCCAGACTGTGGCTGACTCAGTTTAGTAAAATGTTAACATCTTCCTTTTTCCTTACACCATTCTTTTCTTAATAAAGATCTTCATTTGCAGTTTTAAGTTATTATGTTATATGTGAATTTCTTCAGAGACACAGAAGGTGGCGAGGGGGGTGTGCACTAGGTACCATAGGTCAAGGGGTGTCATAGAGGTGTCATTTTGTAAAAAATAAAAAAATAATAAAAAAAAGTTGATAAATTATTTATAATAGTTTAAAAATGTAGTAATTTAATTTTTATGATGATGATTATAAACACTATTGAAATCATAATGGTATTATTTATTATATTATGACTGCAATATTCACTTTAACTCATTAAAATATAAGTAAGATATGATATATATTTGGAAGGCGCACCCACATTTTAACCTCCCAATTTTTATAAGAATAACATTATCTGACAGCTAGGAAAGCTACTAGATCTACTTGTCAAGTAATTTGATCTGCAGCTGTCACTCTTGAGAGATATTATCTATATCTATAAAACAGTACTAATAATATAGTAAAATGTTATCATTGTTGACCACCAAATAAAGTATGTATTTTCTAAAAGAATATACCTTCCAAAATCCTACTATATCTGGGCATTGGTCATGATATGTCCTCATTTAAATAACATAGCATCCATCAGACCCGAATATTTAATCATAATGGACTAGTTCACACCAATTTATTTTTTTACTCTCCTCCCATCTTCTTATCACACACAGTCACAATTTTGTGAATCTCCCTTCTAGTATTATGTCACAATATCATGCACCCTTTTCCCCCTATTGTAATAGTATTTTTAATTGTAGAGCCTATAAAACCTATTTATTGAACCATGCTTGTCAAGTTCAATGATCAAGTTGATGAATCGATTGTTTTTTGTTTATACGTGGGTTCAGTCGGGTTGATTTAAAAATAAATAAACTTGGTAATTGTAATGTGATGTCACACATTATCTGACTCTGACTCTGCCCCCCCACCCCCCCAGTCCTCACCCTCAATATGCGTATTTAGTTTATGTACAGCCCCTAAGATAATGCCCACAATACCATTAACTTCTGTGGGTGGAAAAAACTATTGATTTCAAAGTGTCAGATGTTTTAAAAATCACCCTATTGTTTTCTAATCATTGTATTGAACCTATAAAGTAAAGCATGTTTTGAATAGTTGTTCTGATAGAATGTGTTAAGTTGACCCTTTGCTATCAGCATTTACTATAAGTTTTTTTTTTTTAGATATTTGAATATGAATCAAACCTGCTTCAGTGGCCGCATGGTCTAAGGCATCACTTTCACGTTAGTCTAGACTGCCAATGACAAAGAGATCAGGGTTCAAATCCCAGTCGGGTGTACTGAGGGGGATTTTTCAAAAAATATTTTCCACTCTCTCTCCACACAAATGTGGCTACATTTCCTCTAAATTCAACCTTCTCCATTCCTAACTCGTTAACATAATTAGTATGTAGATGTATACCCTGAAAAGGAAGTAAGACGAATTTCTAAATAATAAGCAAAATAATATGAATCAATGTTTTTTTTTATTATAACATATATAAATATTTAAGGAAAACCTCATATAATAGGGAACAAACACAAATTGGCTTTTACAATGAAAATAACACAGTTCACACTTTACATTACTGCCACTAGACAAAGGGGTAGTGGCTGCCCCTTGAAGAAAATCGATTGTTACCACCCAATCCCCTGACCTAGGTTTCATTCTATTGGAACTCATCAGGAGGGAGTGTGAAACGCGCAATGCAACTTCCTGAAAGAAGAAACCAACAGACACTAAAGGGAGAAACAGGACATAAAACTGACACTAAGCATTCGCCAACATTGATCAAGAGCATTCGCCTAAAATATTCCACTGCGCCAAGAGGCAGTTCAAATTTTGCTTAATAGTCCTCTACGAACACGCATGCACCTTAGCCTCATTTCCTTCCTTTCATACCTCATGCCATTTGAAGGCTTTAGAAGCAAGTTTGAGTTGGAGGCGGATACAGACCCACAGTAAAGCTTGACAAATACTAAGCTTGATGCTACCAAAATTATAAAATATATTAGGTTTGGGATTTAAAATATATTTGTAAACATAAAATAAAAATGCTGATATGGACTGACTGTGCATACCTACAAGAAATAACATGTTATAGGGGTGTGAGAAGTCCAATTTTTCAGTTAGAAGCAAATCCGAAACGAATACATAAATATTCTCGAAGCTGAATCAAAGTTCAAATACTTTTTGCCATGTGTTTTATGCTTGAAAAAATATATTATGTTTATTTTTATAAATCTATGCACTAAAATTGCTTAATAAATGTCTTAGTACAAAATTACTTGTAATATTTCATTCTAATCTGATAAATCTAGTTAAATTTGTAGAGATTTTTTTTTTTTTTACACTTTTGTAAATAATTATATTACACTAATTTAATAAAAATTTGCGTAAAATCTCAGAATGGCAATGATTAAACATAAATTGAGTATTTTATATAACCTTCCTACCATTATGCTATGATGTGGAAATCGAATAAGTATTACTACAACAAAACTTCAACTGTACTTTCTCAACTTAAAATAATAATTAATATTTGTACACCCTAACAATACTATTCATTATCAAATATACTACAAAATAAGAAATTACGTCAAGATATTTGGGATAAAGTCTAAGCTGACCTCAAAACTAATGTGAAAGTTAAATTCGATACAAGGGGAATGCAAGCTTAGCAGAACTTAATTTTGACAAACTTCCTTTTCAATAAAATCATAAGTTTCTTTTAAGATATGTTCATTTATATGAATGGAAAAAAGTGTAGGAAAGACCATTTTTGTCCAACATATTGATGCTTCTATTTGTTACTATACCAGTTTCCTTTCACTGTATTTAATTCAGGTATCTTTCTTTAAAGAATAATGTTACATGTTTTTATTTTTGTTTATTCCTCTTCTCATTAATGGATGTTTTCCTTTAGTGGGCTAATACCAACTTCATGTTTTGTGGCAGTAATGCATTTTTAATTACAGTTTGTGACACACGAAACTAAATAATGCATTAATTGATTGCACTTCAAAAGAAGAATTTTTTGAACTACTTAAAGATGGCTTGACCTAAGTCAGATATAGGTTTATTTGTACAGTCAAGACTTAAAATAGATAGATAAAGTAAAACACTCAATCTATGGAGAAAACTTTTGGGGTAATTGAACACAACTTAGGATTATTAACTATCTCTGTTTTCCACTTAAAATATATATATTTTAACCACATAAATGTTAAATAATCAGAAGTATGTTTACATTAACTCTTCAATGTTTATTGTTGATTAAGTAATTACTACTTTTGACAGGTGGCAAGGAGAGCGAAGGAGGTCACGGTTTCGACGACTACTATTTTCGCGACTCTTTCGACCATTCATCGTCAGAGTCGCAGTTGGTTGAACTAGGGGGAGGGCTAAAGCCATCTTCTATGGTACCTGTACCTCTCCGCACAACTCCTGTGGGACGCACGCCCAGCAAGCAACTCTCTGCAATCCCAGCACCTGCCCCTACAAACACCCAACAAGGGGGTGCTTCTGCGCAAAGAAGATTCAATCTGCTACAAGTGTTTGTCCCCTCCTTTGTTTTTGTGGCCGTGTCGCTGGCGGTGGCTACAGTCCTAGTTTTAGAGTCTGACTGTGACGTTTTGAGCGCTGTGAGGAGTTTGCCAGAGATGGTCGTGTTGAGGAGAGAATATTATGAACCTGTCAAGGAGTATCTTAGACAAAAAATATCCAAGTTGCTCTCATAATATGATGAGTGTTAAACAAAAGGGGTTCACTGATAGAAAAGAGTGCGAGCTTGACATGTGCTTACAAACCTCAGGGTATTAAACAGATTAAGTCGTTAGATATGCCAATGTTTTTAGCAACAACAAATGTCGACTACACATGTAAATTTCAATGTATTTATGAAAAACACATTTTTTTCATATATCATTAAAAACTTTAGTGGATGCAGCTTGATTTATTTAAGTTATCTATTTTAAAAGACTTGAATTAATTTTTGTCCTAAAAAAATTCAAAATATAAATTAATTTGAATGCTGTATTTATGATTTTACTATACATTTATTCACAAAAAAAGGTAATGAAATAGTTGATAAAAGCAGAATTAATTTATCTATATTTTCTACTTTTAAAATTATATAACTGAAAATCAAACAAGTTCTTCTTTTAAAAAGAGCTGTTTAAGTTTCATTAACTGAATTTGTTTCTTGTGAAGCAAGATTTTATAGTATAATTCATTGAAATAAAAACCTGACAAAAACGGTCTCTAACAAATTAGAAATCTAGGGAAGTCAAAAATGATTAGGTACTGGTAACTGTTAAATTTCCTTTTAAAAGCTAACAAAACAAAATTAACTTTTAAAGAGTATCTAGTATTAATTGTTACAACTTTTATATTAGTTTTATTTTTTAATTCCTTCATTTAGTTACCAAAATATGTGTTGTGTGCATTTTAAAGTTAAAATTAACAGAAATGTAAGAGGGGATGTTTTGATATGGAATAAAAAGTAGGGAATATACACTTATTTCCATAGTGGTACAAGACTTATTTCCATAGTGGTACAAGATTATTTTTTTTTTGAGAAAGAGGCTTGCAATAAAATCATGAGTGCATTTCTATACTGTAAGCTGTCCCTTTATTTTGATATTCTTTCTTAGACATTTTACTTTCACTATTCAAATTCTTGTGAACATACCTACCTTTATGTTTAGCTACCTGGCCGTCTGAACCACAGTTGGTTCATAACCTTGCTCTTCTTGGGAACATAATAGTCTTAAATTTTTGCATCACTAAGAATGGCACAACTTGGTATTTTTCAAATTGTTTTTCCTTCAAACTTTTTATTTATTCTTTAATATGCCCCTCCCCTACTCGTCACCCCCCCACCCCCCATTCACATCCCTTCCTCAACTTTTCCCCTCTCAATCCCTCCAAAACCACGTTTACAATCATTGTAATTCAAGTGATAGAGAAGGAATCCAACCTGAAAGACTATTCATTTTAGGTTATGCCTTGATATAAAACAAATCTCTCTTCATTTCTTCATACATCTTTTCAACAATAACTTATTCTTCCTACCAAGATTAAACATAATCTTAATATTTACGGGGAAATAAAAATCAAACTATTGAACACACTTAGCAGACGAAGTCACCATGAACCTTAATTTAGCTTGGAACAAATTTAGTTGCACACCTAAATGTGGCCTTGGTGGACGAGTCGTTTAGACTATGGTTTTGGATTGGATTGTGATGATGATGGTACTTTTGAGTCAGGTAAATAGCTAGAAAGTAATGGAGCACAAGTATATAACTTGACAAGCATGCTAAATTAATATTGTAAAAATAAATATAAAATTTATCTAATAGGCTTCAACGGCTTATTGTCAAGTTGGCCTTATCTTTTAAGTATTTGAATATGTATCTCATAATACAAAAATTAAGCATTTTATTTGGTAAAATATGATTACATACTTACTATCATTATTTATTGCCATGCTTTTACAGATCCAACAGTTGATTTGGCATTGATGTGATGTCACATGTGTGACGAGTGAAACTTCAAATGTAAAGTAAAAATACAATTTGACTTCCACATTGAAACACATGTTTTTTTTATCATACATTGTTTAATAGCTAGATAGTTTTTAATGATAAGCTGCACTTTTGTTCTATAAGTGAACGTATTACACACAACTGGACGTTAGGACATAAACAAAATGTTTCAGCCCGGGAAGACACTTTGGCTTTTATATATATATTAAAACAATTTTTTATTGCTATTATTAAAAAAATCACTAATTTTTTTGTAATTATTGCTTTTATTTGTACTTTAGGCTTATTTACCAAAAACATTTTTATTTTTTAAATAATTTTTAAACATTCCATTAAACCTATAACTCCTCCTTAATAACATCATATTGACAAACTTTTATTCTTATATGTTTAATCCATGATTCATTTCGAAAGTCACATTTTCTGTAATCCTAACATATTGTGTTGATAAATGCTGTCAAGTAATAATTATTTGCTAGTAAAAGATAATATGATAGCTTTGAATGCTCTATGGTTAACATTGCTACGTATTGCCTGTTCTTGTCTTTGTATTTGGGTAGACTCTTGTCTGTTTTAATATGGATTATCGCTTTTAGGCATGGAATCCTTTTCAGCAATTCTTCGACAACTTTAATGATACAAAGTTTTGTGTATATAATGGTTAGCAAGAACAATTACCAAACAAACATTATCAATAAAAAAAAGATCAAACTAGAGAAAAAAAAGCTAGTGACTTTTTTTCAAGTGTGGTAAGTTTTCAACTCCCATGCAACTATTTTTCGCATTTTTCTCCAAGTGCCTATGTCTGCAGCCTATCAGCTGTAGCCCTTGTCAATGCTTCTCAGTGCAGCCAACATCATAGTCAATAAAGTGCTACTTCATAGACACAATAAGTGATGAAATGTAAAATGATGAGTCTACGCTTGTTTTAACTTATTTTGTCAGCAGAGATGCATTTTTACCTGTACATTAAAATATTTAAATATCAAGAATTTAAATTTGTGATGTATGTCGGACCTCTTAATTTGTATGACAATGGCAATTATTGGATGCACAAACTTCAAATTGTATTATTTTTATAACCCCTTTCTTTTTTCATATATATTCATGTTTTATAAGTAATGTTATATTAAATTATTGATTTTAAAGTAGTTTTTTTAATACATTTTTCTAAAATGGTGTTATTACACTACTAAATTATCATTTTAAGCTGTGTTTTTTGCCTTTTATTTGAAGAGTGATTTTAATTGTCTCGGTGTCAAATTTCCTTGATATTTTCAGTGAAATATGATACTGACTAAATGGAGATAATCAAAATTAACAATATCTTATCTAACTTTGACTATTTTGTATTTAATTGTGTATACTTTAACTTAGTGATGGGCATAATTGAGTAACTCAACTATATCAAGTAATCGGGTGTACTCGATTATTCATTAAATACTTGAGAAAAATTTGCTTGGTCCTCATTATTTTTTTATTTGTTCTTTTTAGCTTTAGTTTTAATTTACAATCAATCTTAATGACTATCATGCTTACCATGATATTTTGATACAAAACATTTGCTCTCATTACCGCCCTTTTTTAATAACAGTTGCCTCGAGGTATGGCCATATAACATCCCAATATTAAATCTGTTGCTGTATTTTTTTGGGAAATTCATCTTTAATGGTTAGATTGTTTCACATGCTATTTTAATACAAAATTCTAACATATGTACTGCACACAATCAAAGCTCAAGCTATAGAATATTTAAATCAAGTTTCAGATTGTTATTAGTTTAGTTTGTGCTCATCATTCACACTAATAAATAGTTTAAAAAACTGATTGGGTTAATATTAAAAGATACAATATATGGAAATTGATTTTAAAATATAGCATTAGCATAGTAAATATGCATACAACCTGAACGGGTAGTAAGATGCAATACTAAAAAATTTGGAAAAAGACAAAAAACTTGAAACTTCTAGGATATCATAAATTTGGGATATTAAACTTCTAGCTTTAAATGTCTTGCATAGATAAAAAAAAGTGGGATGAAGGAATAAGCCCCCATTTTTCTTCTTGAAACATTGGACTGCATAGCAGTTGCATACATTCCTCCAACAAAGTCAAATCAATACTCTGGTCTAAACACCAATGGCACAGTAGTCATGTTTATGAAAAAATAAATTTCATTCCTCTATATCACGCTCTTAAGTCTAAAGTATCTGGAAAAATAAAAATTCCTTCTAGAAAGCCTGGAAAAAACAGGGAATTTTGTATTAAAAATAGTAGCAACCCTGCATAAATAGAAAAATATTTATTTGTAATCATAAAAAACCATTTTACCCAACATAACTTTCTAATATGAGAAACTTCTTGAACCGCATACTTTTTTTAATCACCCATAGATACATTGGTTGGACAGCTAGGTACATTTGTTGGGCAGCAAGAAACCTAAATATAAGATCGTGGAAGAAGGGTCAAATGGAAAAAGCTTGTGTTATTAGCATTGAATTTTATTGCAAGGCTCCGCAAGCAGACATCTCATAAACATTTGAGTAGTAATAACTATAATATTATCGATTGTAATCGAGACTACTACTCCTGAAAAGTGTGTGTATGAATTTTTCACTTAATATTACCAGAGTAATCTATTTTATTTCACTCATTTATTTATTTGATAATATTTGGAAGAAGGTATAGGAAAGTTGGATAGAGACATATAAAAAGGAAGGCCCTACCAATTTTGTTGAAAGGTATTTTCACACACCTTCCAGGGTTCTTTTTACATGCCACAATCAACAAGGGACCAAGGGCTTTACTTCCCCTTCTAAGAAAGCTGTGCCACAAATTTTTACTGCCCAGGAAAAATCTGTTGACCCTGGTTGGGTTTAAACCCATCCTGAGGTGAGCACTTTATTTTAACAATTTAATAATTGAGAACTTACTCATTTGTTAGAACTATTTGATACTGCCCATCACTACAGTAAATACAAATTATTTTTTTATAATTTGGCCAGAATATTTTACTTTATTATGTTGATACTAGTTGATTGTGTCTCATAATTTCCAATGTATACAAGAAATGTTGAGCTAGCCATTGCCATTGTCTTCTTAAGACTTTGCCTTTTTTCTTAAAATCATTTTGAATACATGCAAAACTTAACCAATATACTTGTATTGTAATGTTAAATAATAATAGTGTACCATTACCTCTCAAAATGAACAAATGAATGTAATTTTACCTACCACTAGACTGATTTGTTACTATTGTGAAAAATAGATTAAATTCAACTTTTTTATAAATCATAATAGTAGAGGTAAAACTAATTTGGAATCAAGATTTCTACGCCAGTTATTATATTTATGTATACGCTTACAAATGGTTTTGATTTAGTTTATTACTATGGAAAAACTACACTATTTGCCAACATAGAAAAAAGGTCAAAGTCTTAAGAAGACAATGACAATGGCTAGCTCAGAAAGTCTTGTAAATATGTGTTTTGCTTCTCTCTCTCTTGTCATATTATCTGACGAGAATATTAATTGTTCGGTTAATCTGTAAATAGTGCTTATGTTAAGTCATGAGTAGGGCTTTGCAGGATCCCAAAATTCGGGAAATTGGTTATTCTTGAAACTCGGGGGAAAGAAATATTTCCCGGTATTTTTCACGTTTGGGGGGGCGGGGGGGTATTACAATAAAAGGACCAGCAATCTAAGTCACGTTTGTATTCAATTTTCACTAAAATCATTATTAATGAATTAAATTTAAATTAACCTCGTCTTCTCTTAAGTAGATGGACACTCAAAACTTCAATCGATTTTATTTTGTAACTACCTTACAAAACAACTGAGGACCATTAAATAACATAACAACACTAGATATAATTGGGGAAAATATTCATCCCTGAATAGACTTAAGACTGGGAAAAAAAATTTAGTGAAAAATAATGATAAAAGTGTTTAATAATCAAATTATGCATGAAATACACCTTCAACACACTTATTTGCATAAAGACATGTCTATTACTTAAATGTTATTATTTGGAATGGCATCCATTTGCTTTTATATAATAGATAATAATAATAATTAATATTATTATTTATTATTATTTTATAGTAAAGTAAATTGATAGAACTAAAGAAAAAGGAAAAATAAGCTGCTAAGAGTAAATTTGATGAAGAAAACCCAACTAGGGAAAGAGGAAAAATGTGGGAAGAATCCAATGCACAAAGGTGACATATTCTTCCTTTCTTCTATCTTCTATAGTAGAAGTAGTAACATACGCATTTTAACACAAATAGAATAATATTTCGGCACTATTGCCTTTATCAAACACACCAAATATCCAAGGAAAAAAATATGCATACCCAAAAATTATATTTATATTTTTTCTAGCAAGTTTTAAGTAAGGTTTTTGATGTAATGTAAATTTTTAAAAACTAAGCCTAATGCAACTATTATAAATGTGTACTTTTGATTAAGCATTTTTTGTATAAATATAAATCAATTCTAAAAATCGATCTTAAGATTGATTAAAATAGTTCATAAATAAAAAACTAATGGCGTGAATTTTACTAAATACCTACACAGTAAATACCAAAATATTCAAACTAATCTGAATAAATAAAAGTGAGCCACAGTCATGACCATAGGATTGGTAAAAACATTTCTCAACTGAGCCAATCAATGTGCATTTGCATTTGCATTTGCATTTTAGTTAATTAAATCTCTTACAAAAAACGCTGTTGGACTCAAAAAGTATATTAGCTTATCCAATAATAATAATAATAAATATATAAAAATTAATGGCCCAATGGCTAAATAATTTTATAGTAAAGGAAATTGATAAAATTAAAGAAAAAGGATAAATAAACTAATAAGAGTAAATCTTCATCAAATTTATTCTTAGTAGTTTATTTTTCCTTTTTCTTTAGTTCTATCAATTTCCTTTACTATAAGATTCACACTAACATAGTTATATTTCCTCGAAATTATACCTCATTCCTCCCCCATTTTTTTGTAAATATTTGGATAGTGCAGACTGATTATGATATATCGCATAAAAAAGTTTAAAAAAAGATACATTGCATAAACAATTTTCCTAATTCAACACTTAAAAATTTTCATTTTGATATAAATAATCTTTATGACTAACAAGGTCTAGTAATTTAACAAGAGGCACTATTTTAGAGATTGACTGAACTACATTTAAATTTAAACTCCTAAACCGTTTTAGGAAAAAAAAATTGTTACTCTTGTAAAATATTGTTTACAAGCGTATAATTTCAGCAACATTATATCACACTATTAAGTTTATATTTTATATACTTTAAATTTAATTTAATATCTAAAACATATTGTTCTTGTTTTTTAAATTTACAACATTTTATTATAATTTTGACATAGCTAAAAAAACCTCAAGAAGAAACAAAAAAAATTGTTGATTGGATCATAAACTTAATTTATATGCTTTCCATTTATTAGAATCCCATGAATGAAAGTATTTTTAAACCTTATGTGCCATTTTCCTTTTGAATAAAACTCTGAAATAAGTATTATTGGTAATGCAAAAATAGTGCATTTAGACTTAAACAATTTATTAAGGTTCACATAAGAGATAAATAAACTGACGAATTTTTAAATATGGTAAGTAAAAATAGGGTTTTAAATCTTTGCATTGTAGTGCTGGGTATTTTTTTAGCAAATTGCTTAGCCTAACATTTTAAAACATGTCATTTGAGGAAATAAATATACAATTTAATCTTATTTATTACCTCTACTCAACTTACACTCGAGTTAGTGTTAAGAATTGTCAGTACAGTAAGTTTTAAATGCTATAATGGCAAGACTCTGATGGAAATTTCAGTATTGAATAAAATACTTATATATTTGTCATCAGTATCTCTAAAAAAAAATTAGATTGGCCGTGTTTAAGCATGGGCGGTGGAAATTTATATATATATAATTTTTTATACCACCGCGTCTTACAAGCCGTTTGGGTTATATGCTTATGTACTAATTACACTAATGGTTTTAGGGATTATAAAGGATATATTTAGAGGAAGTGTACCCACATTTGCATGGAGGGATAGTAGAAAACCATTTCGAAAAAATAAAACTTCAGTACACCTGACCGAGATTTGAACTCGTCATTGGCAGTCTAGTATACTGCGAGAGTAGCGCGCTTGACCACTTGGCCACAAAGTTATCGAGATGAGATAGAATTCAACTTATACTAATGTGGAGCATAACTCACTACTTCAAGTCAAAGTGGTATAAAAGTTATTAATAGCTTAGGATTTTTATTATCATTTGTCATCTTTAACCAGGAAATAAATCTAGTTCGGTCGCCTGTGTATGTAGACTTTTAACCACTTTAGTGGCACAAAAGTTGCCCAGGGTACACCTAGGGAGGTTGTCTATACATGCCCAAAGTATGATGATGTGGTGATAGTGATTATGAAGGGGTGAAGCCAGGAGTGATCTTAAATCTAACTTAAGCTTAACTAACCAAACTCTGGTAACCATTGGGATAATTCCTCTTTCAGGAAAAATCCCTAGACCATCAGCCGGGAATCAAACCTAGAACACCTAGGTCTGTGACCACTACACCACGGTGCCGGTTAATAGTTTAGTTGGGAAGAAAGTAACCATAATTTAAGTTAGAATGCATGCAATTCACCGTGTTTTCGAGTAGAGGGGAAGTTACCTCAAGTTGAGGTGATATTGAATTATTTAAATTAAGGTACGATGAAGTGATGGTCTCTTACCTTATATGATAAAAAGAAATTTAGGGTGTTCGAAAACAAGGTGTCTGGGAAGATATTATTTTGGTCCAAAAAGGGATGAAGATACTGGGTGGTGGAGGAGGTTACATACCCTTTACTCATCACAAGACATTGTTATTACAATAAAGTTGTAGATTACGGTGGGCAGGACATGCAGAGCTAATGAGCATATCAAGAACCGTGTTCAAGGTATTGATTGGCAAACCCTATGGGACGAAACCATTGGGAAGACCTAAACACAAATGGGAGGATAACATTCGAATGGACCTGAAAGAGGAGGTGGACTGGATAGAACTCGCTCAAGATAGGGATAGGTGGCGTATTTTTGTAAGTGCGCCAATGAACTTTCAGGCTCCTAAAGCCTTAGATTGAGTAAGTAAATAAGATGAAGTGACAGATTGACTGTCTAAATTATGGCAATTTTGTTCATGTATCAATTAGATGTAAATAACTGTACAAGAGTGATAGAGTAACTGTAGCTTATTCAGTTTTTGTTGTGAAGTAAATTTTAAATATCTGTCATGATTAGGGACGTGACCTTTAAATCCTCGAATATATTGAATCCTTAAGGATATTTGAGACCAGAGGATTTGAGGAAATATACGAATCAAAATATTATCTCTTTTTTAATTTGGGTTTTTAATTTGTTTTAGAGATTTAAACTGCCTTTCATGATATAGAAAAAACTCAACTCTCTACTCATTTACCACTTAAGTGAATGCATGAATGTTATTACTGCACATAACAAACCATTTTAACATAGTGTTTTTATTAATATTTTCCACAGAAACTTATGAATAAATTTAGGAAAGTTAAAAAAAAATTAAGATTAGAGATCCTGAAACTTGAGGGCTATCTGTAAAATGACAATTCAAATTCATCATTCATTATCATAATAAACTGTTTGCAGCTTTTGACCAGGTCATTTTAATCAAATGCCTCCATCTTCCTCTGTCCTTCTACCACTCTTCCTCCTTTAATCTCTTTCTTGGTCTCCCTTGCGGTCCTTTTCTATCCTCATAACACGGCTGTACCGTCTAACCTTTGCTTCTTTTACCACTCATATATTTCTTGAACCCCCTCCTCCCCCGCCTCCCCCCACTTGCTTGTATAACTTTATTCCCATGGCCACCACTTTCCTAGTCTCTTACTTTAATAAAACAGTGGATTAAACCCATTGAAAGTCATAGCCATTATAATAAGGGGTATTTAGTTACCTTGTTTATGAGTTTGAAGGACTCTACAGTAGAGGATCTTACTCGGCCATTTTATAGGCCTGGCAAGTTTGAGTTTAATCCTATTTGTCTCTTATGACAAATTGTTAATGGCCTACTATGGTATCCACTTGAATGAATGATTGTTGGGTTTTGGTAATGACGATGATGGAGGGGAAAGGTGGGAGTGCATTACAGTTAGAAGTATAACAGGGATAGAGTGCTAAAGTCAGCAATCAAGTCAGCTGTGCTTCAGAAAGGGGAAGAATTGAAGAAGTTAGAACTACCTTGCCACCTGAATTATAATTTTTATAACTTTAAAAAAAAACTAGTCTTGTAATCTTAAAACAAATTATTTATTTTCGAAACCAATAATTCAAGGGAGACCAAGAAATAAATGGGAGGAGCGGATAACAGTGAGTGAGAGGATAAGAATGGAAGCAAATAAAGGAGGAAGAATGATTGAAAAAAGAGGAATATGGAGGCATTTTTCCTAAACTGACCTGGACAAAGTAAACAGACAACGACCATCACCTTTTAAATCCAATAATTCTCAACTCTTGCCAAACCAATTCGAATAAAACCAAAAATAGGATGTCATACCTGCTATCTATAGGGGGTAGCATCCTACGTATTGTGAAATACCTTTTGCTAGGATAAGAAACTGAGGATATTGCATGTTTCAATCTTTCACACAACTCATCCAACTTTCCTCCATGCTCATACACCCCTAAAATTATGTATTTAATTAACTCAACCTATGAACTTTATGTGTGACTCCAAGAAACTTGACTCTAATAAGAAATCTGAGCTCAGAAGAACTTAATAATTGTGACCTTTTTTATTAGATACCTTTGAATTAAACATTTAAAGGAGGATAGAAAGTCAAGGCCTACACATTCACCAGAAAATTGTAGGCGTAATAGTTCGCAATTAAAACACAACAAAACACATAATTATGCAATTTTCAGGGTACATCAGTCCCCTCCTTCAGCAGAAGAGAGTAAAAAACAGACTGGATTATGGCAACATGGCTAGAGGTTGATCACGGTCACTTAGATTCTGTCGTTATCTGTTTCTTGATTCAAAGGCCTTGCCTTTCTATCCTTTCAATGCTTGATTTATTACAGCCATTTGGCGCCATTTTTCCTTTGATTAGATACTTTTAGTAAATGTACAGAAAATTGCGTAGTGGTCATAACATATATTTTAAAAATACTAACTTCTTCACAACAAATATAAAATAAACCCCAGCTACTGAGTTACTTTTTTCATTTATTTGCATATGAAAATATTTAGTATGACAAAAAATTTCTAAGAATAAATTTAAGGGAAATTCCACTGACATTTTCTTGAAGTGATACAGAAATGCCAGAATGTGGGAAAAATTTTAATTGTATCCCGTATTGGTTGATTCTCGCCTTACTTGGTCAGCCAGACACTTTATACATCCTTCCTCTTTTATTTTACTAAGAAATATTTCCTAAAATAAAAATACCATCCAGTTATTTTTTTCCCAGACAAAAAAAACCGAGGAGTTTAATAGGCTAAAGTTAAACGATACCAAAAGTAAATGTGATAGTATTGTGATAATTTAGGAGTTACCGCTTCTTTTTAATAATATAAAACTAAATCAATTAAATATTAATTAATATTTATTTGTGTTAATTGGCTGAACAAATTTAAATAACACTTTGAGAACATTTCAATATTAATATGTTTGATATGCAAGCTCAAACATGCATAATTAATTTAAATTTTCCATCAGAGTCTGAATACTGTGAGTGCTAGCTACAAACAGTTGCAAAGTCAAAACCACTTTAAGCTTAGTTTTTTCGTCAGCAAATAGTTTTAAACTCCAAGTTAGTAGGTTCTATAAATCAAATCAGAATGTATAAATATTTGCAAAATATATATATTTTTCTTCTCTAAGCAATTCCAGTATAGTTGTCATGTTATTTTTCTAGGAAAAATAAATAAATTATTGTTCACATAGCGTTAGACTAAAATATATAAAATTATTAGAAAATAAATCTTTAAATAGTTTATTTTAATCAAACACTTTTATCAAATAGATAAGAAAATTGTTTCAAACTTTGTTATTTAAAAAAAATTATCTGGCTAAATTTTTCAAGCCAAATTTAAACAGTGTAAAGAGTTCCTTTTAAAAAACATTGAAGGAATGTATTTTTACTGCAAGTATGTCAATTCCTAAACCTTTTGCTCTTGTAGAAATTTGATAGTGAAAATACTAATTACAATGTAGATAAAAAAGTTTATAATTCCACTCTTAAACATGACAAGGTGGCATATAATACATGTTTTGTATATTTTGTATAAATTACAAAAGTTGTGCTCTTTTAGGTGTAGATTAAACTGTAACATTAAGTTGATCTATGAAGCATTGTGTTATGATGCAAATTTGTGGTTATGTTACAGTCCAAAGCCGATTCCAGGACATACTCGGTCTAGGCCGAATTGATAAATCCTGCCGCTTGTAGGATGAACCGATATAGCCTAAGGTTTTTAGGCAATACTAGTTCGGACTAGTCCGAATTGATACATCCAGCAGCTTGTAGAATAAACTGATATAGCCTGATGTTTTCAGGCAATACTAGTTTTCATCCTTCTTAACCCATAAAATGAATCGACCATAGACATGTTTCATCATGCACAGTTCGCGCACAAATGTTGTTAGCTTAGCTAACCTAACCTAACCTAACCTAGTTTGGCCTAATAAAATTGTAGGCCATACTAGTTTATCCTATGAGTTAGGCTAAAATTTCAGGATTAACTAATTTAGAGTAGGATAAACTAGTATATCCTGATGCTCTTAGAATGTGTCAATTCGGCCTAGTCCTGGAATCAAGTTTTGACAGTAAAAGTGATAATATTTTGTAGTGTTATGAAATCTATATAGATTATTCATATACTAAGATACCTGCATCTGAATTTTTTATTTTTTATTCATCAAATAATAAAAAATATACTATATTTTGCTATTTTTTTAGTTGTAAGTTTAACACTTTGATTTGTTGAGTTTTAGTCTTTATTTTACACATTAAAAAACATATTTAATAGTGTATGATGTATATTTTTGAAACTTGTATCTTAAAAAATAAGAAAATTAAAGTTGCTTTTATTACTAATATAAATTTCAAAGTAAATATATACATTGTATAACTATTCTTTTTAAATTTTAGCTTTAAAAGCACAATAAAAAAGTTTTTATTTTACAATAAAAATATATATTACATTTTGGCTACTTACCTGAGATTTTAGGCCCATTTAGGAGGGGTTGGACTTCAATCCCACTTTTCCAAAATTGATCAGCTCCAGAATAAAATATACTATTTCCTCTTAAATTATAGTAGAATGCCAAATATTCTAATAGTAACCATCCCAATTCTATATTACCTATCTGTTCTTTCTGCCTGTTTTAGCAAGATTGAACCATTTTTACATACATTATTTTTAACTTTTTTTTATCTTTTCCTCTTTTAAGAAATTGCATACAATCTCACAAAATGTTATGACTTCCTTCTTTTTTAATATTCATGCAATATGTATTAATTAATATATATACACACAAAAATGTGTATCAAACTTTTTTATTTGCTCATAATTTATTATAAAATTCAAAAAAATTTAAATCTGAAATCTTCTTGATCATTTGAATTAAAAAATGCCACTCTAAATACATCCCTTGTATGTGAGGACCCAAGTTATTATTAAATATTGTATGGTGCTCAGTGGCACACCCAGACCAGGGTCTTTACCCCTCAAGATCACAAATAATTTAAATTAAAAAATAAGTAACTATGTGTAGAAAGATGTATATGTGTCAAAATGCATAGGCTGAATGTTAAGACCAGGCTTAGGTCTTGATACACTAAAGGTCTATTATTCTGGGCCCCTAAAATTCTGAATATAAAAAAGTACAGAAATAATAACTTCATAAATTGTATGCAAATTTCTGGTACACCATTTATGGTGTTTAAAGGTGCATTAACATAAAGTTAATTAATACATTGTTAGTTCAGAAGCATCATGAATGATTCACCTCAGCACATTAATATTTTTATATAATATTTTAAACTAACATTTAAAAATATCTTGTGTATAAAATAATTTTGTTTGTATCATTTAGAAAAAGAGAATACAATATTATGTATATACCTCCTTGTACATTGTTGGCTCTGTGTAGGTCAGAATAACACTTTTTCACTCTTGGAGCCATGTGATAGTGAAATCTTTGAAAATCCTACTGATAAATACATTAAAAATGTTATCATGTATCATAAGAAAATTAATTGATGATTGGTTTTATATTTAATCTCACAATAATCTGATGGAACGTTTTAGTTTATATACATATTATAATATTATATCTGCTGTAAAGGTCTTGATGCATTTATGTTTGTAATTTTAATTACAATGATTTGTGATTATTTATACATATTGTAATATTAATTTTATTATGTTTTATATATTTTTTTATTAATGTTCAATTCAAAGATGCATTATCATATAGAAAAATAAATACAGAGGCTTTTATTAACACAGTGTTATCAATTTATTTAACTCTACCTACTATTTTATTTGTTTATTTTTTAGCACCACATATTACTACTTGTTCAGGTTGAGCGCATTTGTACAAATTACACTAATGTTCTAGGGATGAGGAAGAGAAAGTGTACCTACATTTGTGGTGAGGGAAGTGGAAAAACATTAGGGAAACACTACCATTAATGTGTCCAATTGGGATTCGAACCCTGATGTCCCCATTATTGGCAGTCCAGTCTAATGTGAGAGTGACGCATTAGACCATTCAGCCACCCTGGCTAAACCTCATAAGCTTTCACAGGCAAATCAAAAAATCAAATAAACATTCAAGTATCTTTTGAGTTGTCAGATTAAAATGTTAGCTAGAACATGGGTTGTCATTTTAATATTGTTGTTTATAATGCTAAAATGTACTTTCTCTGTCATGGAAAAAGCTCATTAAGTGAGTGCAAAAAAATAAATAATTACCAAACATTTTTATTTCAAAAACTGAATAGAATTTTTTTAGCATAATTAAATAAAAAGTATAAGGTAGACAATTTTTTTCTGTCATTTTGATTGGTTAGGTAAGTACTTCAATAAAATAATTTGAGTAAATAACTATCATAATATTTGAAGTAAAATTTCTAGATAAACTTTGCTGTAGCTTTATAAACATACATATAGAAAAGTAAGAGGTTGACATTATTTACCTATCATATAACTTAAGGACCATCCTTAAATTACATAAAGGTTTTTGGGGGTTGGGGGAGGAGGGTATTTTCTTACAAGAGGAAGGGGAGTGTCAAAATCCATCTTGCATAAGGTTTTATGTCAATGTTTATAATGAGACAAATTCTAAAAACTTTTTTTGTCAAAAAAATTAATTCTAAAATTTCATATAGCATTCTTTATCACCAATCCTTATGTTCATAAAAAAAAGTTTAGCACTGCGTCTTACAACCCATTCAGGTTATATGCTTTTATACTAATTACACTAATGGTTTTAGGGATGAGGAAGGCTATATTTATATGAAGTGTACCCACATTTGTGTGGCTGGAGAGTGGAACAATATTTTGTAAAAAAACACTCTTGGTACACCCGACCGAGATTCAAACCTCAGTCTCCTCATCATTGGCAGTCTAGTCTACTGCAAGAGTAGTGCGTTAGACCATGCGGCCACTGAAGTGGGTTATAAATAACTAAATGATTAAAATAATTTAATTCACCAAATCATAAAAAAAATACATAAGATAGAGGGGGTGGGGGGATCAAAAATATTGAATAAATGCCCTCAAGTAATTTAAGGACTCGCCTCATTCTTGGCTTTCACTCATGAAGCCAAGGGTTTGATTCTAAACCAGGCATTTGAAGCTATGAAATGCAAATAATAGTCTAGTAAAACTAATCATAAGTAGTATATATATGAGTGCCAATAATGATGCGGATATAGAATGAGTGCTCAGAAAATTATATGAAATGTTGCAAGAGATAGTGCAGAAAAATTTAGAAAAAGAATAAAAAGGGAGAATATGCAAAGTTAATAGAGTGAGAGGCAAAGAGGGTTTAACCATCAAGTGTTATTAATAATGTATTTTCGTAATATTCTTCAATGCCTAGGTATACTCCATTCACGGTAGGAATTACTCTCTGAAAGGTCTTTTTTCCTACCAAAATCCTACTATATAATAGCTTTCTGGTAGGGAAAAAGGCCTTTCAGAAAACAATTCCTACGCTGAACAGACATTAGGTGTAAACTGATTGTTAGGAAGGGACATTTTAAAGGCCTATTTTCCTACAATAATCTTACAATATAATAGTATTTTGGTAAGAAAAAAGTCCTTTTGGATAGTCATTCATTCCTATGATAATCGGTGTATTAGAGTCTTATGAAATTTATAACACCCACAACCCTAATTATGTTGAAAAAACACTTTTTAACTGCTTCAAGCTAGATCCAATGTTAAAAAAAAAGTTGCCAACTCCTTTCTGTTGGGAGACTTCACAAATAGACAACCTTCCACAAAATGAATTTCTTGCTACGACCTTGCGAAGAGAGATAGGGAGAAATAATGAATCAGATAAAAGTGCATTTATCGAAATATGATAGTGATTTGTCAACATCGGTGGTAAAGTGCTCGTCCCAGGATCGGAGGTTCATGGGTTGAAACCCAACCATGGTTGACAGATTTTTCTTGAGTGATAGAAATCTGTAGAACAACTTCATTAGGGGTGGAAATAAAGCTGTCATTCATGGTATGTAAAAAAACATGGAAGACGAGCGACAATACCTTTCAAGTAAAATCGATAGGCCCTTGCGCACTCATTCATAAAAATTATATGTTGAAGGCAATGAGGAACCACTAGACTTACCAACCTTTGGGATGTTGATTGAAGAAGATGGTGATTGACAATTGGAAAGAAAAGGATATATAACTGAGGTGGGAAGGACTTACTGTTTATCAGAGAAGTGGTGAAGTGAACTGGTTTGGAAGAGATTCTGAGGATAAAAATATTTTTTTTCCTCCATTACTGTTTCCAGCTATACAACATCCAGTCCCCGGCCTTTCATCACTGTGAAAGAGTAAGCCCACATTTCACCAAGGATACATTTTTTGGTCATGCCGGGAATCGAACCCAGGATCCTTAGCTCAATAGACACACGCTACCAACCGACCTATGGTGTCGGATAGGATAAACTAAATAAATGCATATAATAGGAAAAACTCTTGCTAATCAGCAATTTTTCTCTCCTTCACACCCCCGCCCCTTTAGCACTGTGTCTTACTACCAGTGAGATTCGAGCCCCAATCTCCCTGTCATTGGCCCTCAAATCTAACACACAAGAATGACACCTTAGACCATGCAGCTATTGAAGCATGTAAAGGCTTAATTGTGATCAGGGAACCAATAGGTATTGTTTTTAGTTAAAACTAGCAATCCTGCACGGTGTTGCTCGTGACCCACTGTGATATAAGAATTNAGTTAAAACTAGCAATCCTGCACGGTGTTGCTCGTGACCCACTGTGATATAAGAATTATATAAGCTGCCCGCCCCCCCCCCCACCCCCATGGTGCCCGACTTGCCATGAGAATTTAATTATCAGATAAACAATATTTTCTTCAAAAATTTGTTGAAAATAGCCTAATTAAAAAGCTAATTAAAAATTTAAAAATCCGGCTTCGAGGTGCATTCGGACCCCTTTCGTCCACCTATGCTAAAAATGTCAGATCTCTGTGTGCCGTAGGTTTGGCTGGGCATAACAAACAAACACACACACACAGACAAACAATTCCTTTTATTATTATAAATAAGCTATTTTAGTATTTTGGTAAACTTTATATTTCACATTTAATTACATTGTGTTTCTTGAATTCTGTGATGATATGAAAATTAAAATAAATAAATGAGACAGTTTATCATCTAATATTTTAGTGTACACAAATCTTACACCTGTACACTTTCTTCTGAGTCATATACCTTCAACCCTATTTAGTATGCACATCGTTTCTAATTTTTGCTAAAGTCTACCTCATTATTTATATTTTCATGCTCATTGTAATATTAATTAGGCTAGACCATTTTCTACCAACAATTGAAAATAAATATATATAAGTAAGCTAATGATTTGTTTACCAGCCCATTCCCTGGCACAGGCGTTTAATGTCTTTGTTTGCCTGAACGTTCCCTGGCGCAGGTGTGAATCGGCGTTGCGTTGCAGTAAGTTATTGTAAAGAATCACTATTTTTAGCCGGTCTGAATACTTCATTATCATATATAGCATTTTGCTTTATTTTCTCGGATATTTTGGTTTGTTTCGGCCACCAGTTTACTAAGCCTGTCATGGCATGATATACATGATTAGCGGGGCTACAGCTTATAGGTCCTTAGGTAGACCTTTTGGTGGTAGCCTGAGGCTACAGGTGCTGATGATGACTTAGCTTATCATCACCAACTCTCATACTCCTAGCCGACCAAGTTGGGAACCAACTGGTCAGCCCCCTATTCCAAGCTTGTTGGTGTTGGCCCTGACTGGTCTCCTGTCTCTCATCTGCACCTGACCTGGTTTCTGTTGGGGTTCAACCCAACCTCCACCAAGTTACTTAGATCCCGGGGTACACCACTTGGTGGTGAGATCAGGATTGAGTAGGAGAGGGTAAGTGGAACCCACTAGGTAGGATCCTTGTATTGTGCGTCACTACCCTGTTTGTACCCCGTATGCCCCCTTGAATATGTCATATTCAAGCTAAAAGATGGGGTTACTAGTTTAATGCTATATTATGACCACGAATAAAGCAAATAAATAAGAAAATATGTGAATAGCGAAAATAATTGTCAGATAAAACTTAAAATTATAAGAGTAGAAAAATGGCTGCTAGGCCTACACAGACCTACAAACTAATATAGTGGTCAGTATTTATAAGCCAAATGTGTAGGAAGATGCAGTGTATTTTTTTTTAATTTGCACAAAACCTAGGCCAAAACTGCTAATTTATCATTGTGAAATAAGAAACCTTAATCTCATCAAATATATTTTTTTTGGCCGTGCCAATTTAGTTCTGACTGAGCCTATGTTTCTGCAATGTCTTGGCTGGTCCACTAGTAGGCTCTACAATCTACCGGTTACGGGCTACGGATAAGCGGATAACGCTCTAGGCAGGCAGGTAGCTGAAGCTGATTAGTCTAGCCCAAAATTTGGGCTACCCAATAGACATTCTTCCCCTCCCTCCTGCCCCCAATCCCTCAAACCCATCGTTTTCCCGCTAATTAAATTAATAATCTATGTACAGCCTTGTAAATTATTTAGGTACCGCACCTAATTTTTTTTTTTTTTTAATATCATTTTTCTCTTGGCCTCTTGACACTACCCATAAGAAACAACCAATTTCCTCCTTAAGATAAGAAATTACTGTTTTAGATAAGTTAATAATGTGTGAATCGTAAAAATATTTTTCCTATTTTGTTTAGCTACTATATCAACACAAGTAACTTTCCTTAAACAACAAAACCATTTTAATTCCTAAATTATGAGTATTGGTATTTCTTTAATTTTATGCTCGGCAAAATTTTGAATTTTTTTTTTATAAAGAATGGTGTGATACGAAAAATTAATTTGTATAAGTTATGGAGGCAAACATATAAATTAACTAAAGAATAATAATTTTAAAATAAATATGTCTATATAATATGTTTAGCGCTTATAATTTCGTTAAAATTTTGAATTACTAAATTCTTCAGTAATTTAAGATACATTTTATTTTACTGCTGGTCACAATGAGAATGGATAGCAGACGACAAAACGAGTACACCGGTTATCTGTCACTTTGCAAACATGTTGTATTTGCGTGTAGAGATTCCATGTTATGTTTGTAAATCTTTGTAAAATAGAAATAAGAATTAACTTTACTGTATCCTAGCTACTTCCCAAGACTTTTACCATAACATTTTATATATAAATAGTAATTTTGCCACAAACGAATTTTCTCATTCTAAGTGTGAGTGGCTACAGTTAGTATAATTAATCGAATATTATATATTACTAAGTTTTTCCATTGAAGTTTTATTAATATTATGTCTGTCACAGAAATTGATGGTGGCGTATTGGAGGGCGTAAGTATTTTCATTAGTTTTAAAATAAAGATATATTTGTAATAATTAAGATCGCTTGTAGTATTACAGGCGCATTCATGAAAGTGCCATTAAGTTAGTCTGATACTTTTCTTCCCAAATCAATTAATAGGCCTATCTGTTTTAAGTATAATTAATGGTTCGGTAATTGTTTACTATATATTCATACAAAATGTTCTCTCATACAGATACAGATTTGTAATTTGGCTAGGTTTTGTTGTTATAAATTAGGTGTGAGGAGGGGGTGTGTGATTCTAGTAAGAACATGGTAGGAAGGGTGAAATAGAAAATTCAACCATTTATGCTTTTGGGGTCAACATTTACACGATTTTTATGAGTAGCGTCTACTATTTTATCAATAGTGTCAAGAACTTTTTTTTTTCAAAAGTGATAGCTGCATGGCTTGATGTAGCCTAAGAATAAACTAAAGTATTTTATTAACTTTTATAACTATGCCATGTAAGACATGATTAAATGTTTCAGATGGATGTGTGAAAAAGAGAAACCTAAATTGTTTTAAGAATAAAAGAGTATGTATGACTTGGTGTATGGATGTTGTTGCAGTGAAGGGAGTATGCAAGGATGGGGAAGTGTGGAGAAAGTTAGTGAGGATGGATTAAGTACAGAGCTGTTGTTTTTTTTGAGATAGATGCACATATTCTTGCCAGCCTGGAAGGGAACTGCGTGCTCAGTTACGTATACTATATAGTCAACCTGCTTCGGTGGCCGTGTGGTATAATGTGCTATTCTCGCAGCCGATGATGGGGAGATCGACGTTTGAATCTTAGTTGGGTGTACTGGGGGTGGTTTTTACTAAATGGTTTTCCACTGTCACTCTATGCAAATGCGGGTACACTTTCAAATACAACATATATATTGCCCTTCCTATTGTGTTCTTATTATAGTTGTGCTTGTAGGTCTATGTGTTTTGGGAGAAAGTATACATTTTTATCAGCAAGAATTGAATGACAGAGTTAAATATCTTAAGGATTAAAAACCATCCTCTGAAAAACCCAAAGAAAATTAAGCTGTTTTTCCATTTTCTTAGAACCACATTCTTGAGAGTGCAACAGCAATCTTAAAATATTTCTAATATCTCAGGAATATTAGACTGCCAACTTTTAGACCCTTTCCAATTTTCTCATCGAGCAGGCCAATGTTGTGCATTATGCAGTTCATCATGGTAAATTAATTTTGAATTTTTCCTCAAACTTTTAAACGGTGATAGTGTGTCATATATATATATATATATTTTTACAAATTCGTTTGTATGCATAGAGTGATCGGCAGAGACCTATATAAATGTACAAATTATGGTCTGGTTTGGTTTACCAGTGACAGTGTGCTCATGGTTATATTACAAGCTGGTTTTTCCCTAAATGGTTTCTCACTCTCTCTTCCCATGCAAATATGGGAACACTTCCTCTAAATTCTTCCTTCCTAATCTCTATTTGAGTGTTATGAATATGTGGACAGTCAGATTAAGTAAGCCTAGTAAATAAAAAAAAACTCATCTTTTGAGATTTTATAATAGTTTTTTTAGATGATTAATATATGTTTATTTATTTTCAGGGTGGTCAAATTCTTCGAATGGCTCTAGCTTTCAGTGCCCTCAGAAAAATACCAATTCGTGTTCACAACATTCGGGCGGGCCGAAGTAATCCTGGCCTAAGAGCTCAACATCTGAAAGGTACCAGACCTACTTACGTTTTTGAATTTTTAAATGTGGCAACCTTATTTGGTAATATATATACCAAGAGCTGGGATTTTAGACTTATTCCGTTTTGTATCTAAAACATCGTTTGATTTCACAGATTGAGTGCAGTTTATTTTACTTACAATAGATATAGTGTTCCTTTTGAGCAGTAATGTTTAGTTTAATATAATGAGTCGAATTAAAATACTTATTGGTTCTGGTTCTGGCTCTGGCTCTCTAAACAACATGTTAAAGGTTCTGGTTCTAGAAAAATAAAAGTTCCTTTTTTTTCTTTTTTTTTGTTCTTAATTAGGTTCTGATTCTGATTCCAGTTCTTAAAAATTGATATTTACTAGGTTTAGTACCATTAAAATATTTGTAAATATAATATGATATTAAAATACAACTTATTACATAATATGAGTTATTCATGCAAAAAACACAAATAATTTAGGGGCTTGATTGCACAATTTTTCGATAATTCATTGTGTCATTTGAACAGGAGAACATTTTATTTTATTTTTGTTTATGATAACTCTAAAAATAATAATCAAAAGCCTCTGTGGTCTAGTGATCAAATTTCTGGCTACAAATCCAGAGATCCCAGGTTTGATCCCCAGATTTTTCTATGAAATAATGGTTCTGTAACAGCGTCAAACTCTGCCTTGTGAGGACAAATTAGGAGCTACTTGATTTAATAAGTAGTGGATCTGATCTAGAAAACTAAGATTAATAGTCAGAGGTTTCATTATGCTGACCACATTACATTATTTACAGAAGTTGGCACTTTCTTCTCCAACAGACGACAACCGCTCGGTTAGAATAGCTCGATTGCATGCTGACACCATTTAGTTTTTTTAATAGTTTTTGAAAAAAAAAATTTCAAATAAATATATAAAAAAAAACTTTAATTCATGTGTATTTCCAATTCAAATAAGGTAAATAAATTAAATTATCTGATGCTGGTTCTATGCAGCCAAACCAGCTACTTATTTACCAATTCAGGAGCAAAAAGAAATATTATTGATTTATATGATTTTAGTTTATTTGTCTAAAACGTATCTGTCAATTAGTTTTATGTATTAAAACATTATTTTAGGATTAAATCAGGCTATTCAAATAATGTTACGGCAATATTCTCAATTTAAATTTGAACATTTTTAATTTAAAATGTTTGTACTGTCTTGAAGTCCTTAATTTGTACACACACCAAAATATGAATTGAGCTTTCATTTTTAGGGCTACAATATATAAACTTTATGTAATCTAGCTTAAGTACCATCCTAATAATAACCTTAATGTGTATTTCTGTCATTTAAATAAATTCCACACTGGGTAGTATTTATTTCGTCCCATTCATCAAATAATCAATTATTAAACTATAAAAACATTTCTGAACCACACACAATGAATAAAAACTTTGGACTACTTATTTCTTGATATTTGAGGTATGGGTGAAAAGATTAACAATTTGCGACTACCCCACCCATCCCCCTTTACCTCTCCAAGCACACTGACCAACCAACCATCACTTAAATTGTTAAGAAATAACACTTTTAAATAAATTTATTTGTATTTAGCTTAAACTACTTTTACAACTGGGCAAGTTCTCATTTATCAGTCAGTCTCCTCCTTCTTAGATGTGTCTGCTGTCATTCAAAGTTAATTATATCTTCTTAAGCTCTTAGTAAAATGAGAAAACCCTACACAATGTGAGAATCATTTCTCAAGAATCTGAACTCATTAGACCCTACTGCTAAGTGCTTATTGCAAGACCATATAGTGAATGCTTAGTGGATAGTGTGGTTCCATGCTCACTATCGCTCCATTAAGCATTAATTAATGTTCTTGCATACCACCCTTATAATCCCTTGGAAAAATATATGTCCTACTCCATTGACGCACCCAAGGGAGGCAAGCAGGGCATTTGCCTCTTCTATGACTGCAAATAATTAAATAAGAACTAAAATGATATTAAGTATAGCTAAAATATGATACACTGAAGATGTATAGAATGTAAAGTCTATATTTTAAGGCTAGTCTTATGAATTGACTTGAGGAAAAAAAGTTGACAGTTTACACACATTTAAAATGCCCCCAAATTCACAAATAGTAAGAAAATACAGAAATAATAACTTCGGTACTTTGGCTGTGAAGCCACTTACATTAATAAAATCGATTTCCTTAATTACCACAAAAAAATCTCCAAATAGCCTCCATAGGCATTTAATATTCATAACATTTCTTGGCTTTTGACATCTAAAGGGAAAGGGACTAAGCCCCCCTTCTACTCCTGGTAGAAATTTTATTGACTATAGCTTTGATGTATGGCCAACTCAAAGTAGATTTCTGGGTGCACCACTGTCCTAACCTCGTGAAAATTCCTGAGAAAAGGGGGTTTTATTTTTAGAATAAAATTAAGTTTCAGAAAGAAGTGCATAAAATCTAATTATACATTATTTATTATAAAAAGTTAGAACCTCTAAGAACCGATAAAAACTTTACAAACCTAAAAAATATATTGACTCTGGTTTCGGTTCTGGTTTCCAAGCAATTTACTTTTTGGGTTACTTTTTAACTTTTAATTTCGATTAACAATTTTGGTTTGAATCCCTGGTTTAATATGATAAATTTATTTAGACATAAAAGCTGAACTGGTTAAATTTTAACACAGTGCTAAAATAATATTGAAAACCAAACTACAATTTTTCATCAGTCCAACATTTAAACTCCTGTGCCAAATTGTAAAATTGATTGTGTTAAAATCCAATGCATGGACATTCACCTGTAATTTTATTATGTGATCAATGTGTGGTTGGTAAAATGGCTGTCAAGCGGTAAAGCTTAAGTTAAAATGACATTATGTTTAGTCCTTTCCGCCACTGTAACGAGTTGTTTGATTATAGGTGTGCAAATTGTATGTGATATGAGTCAAGGGAAATTAAAAGGAGCTGATATTGGATCCACAGAGATTTATTTTTACCCAGGAAAGATTAGTAGTGGAGAATATGAAGCTGATACTCAGACTGCAGGGTTAGTACCTAACTTATATAACTTTTGTGTGTGTGTGTGTGTGTGCTTGCATGTGTGCATGTGTGTGTGTATGCACATTCTCTTTATTGCTCAAATTTTTACCATAAAATTTTAGGATTTTATTTACTTTAATATAAAAACAATTACTTTGTTATCAACTTAAGAAACCCATAAATTCCCTAAGAGCATTAAAATTATCGGCACCACTGGTCATATAGACAATGGTGTGGCCAGGATTCAAATTTTGATCGAATATAGCTAGGTGGTTTTCCTAAATTATTTCTCCCTCCTTGAAAATGTGTGTACATTCTTTCTAAATTCTATAGTTTTCATCTCTATCTCATAAATATACTTTGCTGTCAAGGAATGTTAAACTCAAAATATAAAAAACAATAAATAGTTTTAGCTTATTGGATGTTCTTTGTTGCTGTTAAACATGGTCTCTCACCTTATACGACGAAAATAAATTTAGGGTGTTCGAAAAACGGTGCTTAGTAAGATATTTGGTCCAAAAAGGGATTAGGTTATTAGGGAGGTTACATAATAATGAGTTACTTATCCTGTACTCATCACAAGACATTGTTAGGGTAATCAAATCTCACAAATTATGGTGGACAGGACATGAAGTGAAAATTTATTGTTTCTTGCACAATAGCTCCCTTGCCTTAAAAATTTTTGGAACCCCTGCCTTAGACTTTAAGGTAAAAAAAGCTTTTTTTTAAATATTATTAACTTAAACTATCCTATAGAGTTCATTATTAGATTTCTTTAAATTTAGTTACAAACTACTGTATTTGCCTTTTCCTTATCCCTTAATTGAGTTTTTAATATTTTTGTTGAAAATAGAAGTATCTGCTTGCTGCTACAAGTAGCGCTTCCATGCGCTTTGTTCAGCGATGGTATGACCATCTTGAAACTGAAGGGTGGAACTAACGCAGAGATGGCCCCGCAGTTTGATTACACAACAGAGGTGACCATTAGATATAAAATTTGTAATTACTTTTAAGGGTGCTGTGTTCATTAATCAGAAATCAAATAAGATAAGGTAAATCGAGGTTCATAAAATGGTTCTACTTATTTAATATACAAAATAAATCTTTGATATGATTTAAAATGACTACCTCTGTGGTCTAGTGATCAGAGTTCCTGGCTACAGATCCAGAGGTCTTGGGTTCAATGCCTGACGCCTCCAAAATATATCTGTGAAGCAGTGGGTCTGTAACAAGTTCAAACTCAGCCTCATGAAGGCAAATGAGGGGCTACTTAAATAAATAAGTAGCAGCTATGGTCTAGAAAACTGATACTAATTGCCAGAGGGCTCGTTGTGCTGACCACCTATCCCTCTATCTGCAAACATTGGCACTAGCGGAGATAACGACGGAGGCCACTTGATTAGTATAGCTTGCTTGCAGGCTTACACTATGGAGTTGTTTTTTATGAATATTAAGACTTATTATTATTATTATTATTATTATTATTATTAGTCTTACTACCCGTTCGGGTTATACGCACTTACGCTAATGTGCAATGGTAGGGTGATTGTGAGATGAAATGGAGGACCTACAGTTTAACGTGGAATCCGAACCATGGTGGAGGCCTGGCATTCCTCACATTCACAAGTTGTGATTAATACACGTCCTGTCAGAGGTGAAGGAAGGGTTTGGCAATCAGATAAATCTGTGCCGGGACCGAGGATTGAACCCCGGACCCTCAGCACAGAAGTCTGACACCTTACCCCTAGACTACCAGGTCACCATTAAGACTTATTGCTGTTCAAGATTTACAGTTAATTTTTTTTTTCTAATTAACTACATAGGTTTGACCTTATTAATTTACATAAAACCACGTGCTTGTTAAAAATCATGTGTACCAACCATACTTAAAACTTTCCTTTAGAATTAACATGAAATTACATTTAATAAATTCACTGATTGAAACTCTATAGAGCTAATATAACACATGCCTAAGGTTATAACTTCTCACATGTGTATTTTATTTGATGACACTAGCTAGGACCTTATAAGTTATAAAGCCGTGATATTAATTTGACATACACACAAAATGGAAGTAAACATCTCTATTGCTTTAGAGTTAAAATATTTAATGGTTTGCTAGCTGAGCACGGATATTGTTTCTATACAAAGTTACTTCTTTTTAGGTGTTCAGGCCTCTTTTGGAAAAGTTTGGTGCCACATTTGACTACAAGATTATTAAAAGGTAGTTATTTATTTGATTATTATTACTAGTACATTGTTTTGACTGATGCTTTGGGATGATGATTTGAAAACAATAGATTTTAATGTATACCTTAATAAATATTTTTACATCCATTACTGTTTTCAGCCTATGGCCTGGGTTAGTTTTTTTATTCAAGCCATATATTTTCCACTACTAGCCTGCTAGTTCTGTCATAGCTTCATATGCCTTATAATCTATCTTAAGACTAGGAAAGGCACAACATCCAGTTCTCGGCAATTAATTTATCACTGGGAAATGGTAAACCTATTCCTTAATAAATATAATGTTTGCAAATTTGGCTAGATATTAATTTCCAGAAGAAAGAAAATGTTTTCTATTGAGTTGGAGATATTTTCAAGTCACACATGTGCTAACTAAAGCATTCATATTCTACCCACTGAAACTCTACTTTGATTCGCCAATCAAATTTTGCACATTAATATTATTACCAGTGGGTGCCTGTCTCATTCCAGAAATAACATCTAACTTTGTAAGGTAGTGCATCTCGAACCAGATGTCACATCTTGAAATGGTTTTCTATATTCCGCTTTAGAAAACAGTGAAACCAGAGAAACTGTTTTATAATATTAAAAATAAACACAATTTTCTTTTAAAAATAACAAATTAGTAAACTGATATTAGTTTGGCTTCTGTAAAATTATATTATTAATAATGTAGATAACTGCCTTTTGATACATTTTCTGGTTTGAGTGTAATCTTGGATATACTTCGCAGTTAATCAGCCGGCTCCTAAGAGTATATTTTAATAGGGGAACATTTTCAAATTTAATCTGATTACAATTTAATTTGTCTTATTTAAAGGAAAAAAAAACACAGATACCATATTCAATTACAATAATTTGATAATTTGGTGTGGAGAATGAACCCTGACTTTTTTCATAAAAATACTTTCATAGTAATTTGGATACAGGCGAATCAGATGCAGAAGATAGCATAAAAGTGCATGCTTCAGATATATGACTAGTTTAATAAAGAGTGGACAAAAATTTGTAATCACTTATGTACACACCGTTTAACCTAAAAGGTAGCAAGCTTGCCTTTAACGTTTCCACTGTGGTGTAACTTATAAGAGGGCCATGATGCAATCCATTAAGTTCAGAATGATACCTTTCAGGGTAAACGGAATGTACATAAAAATGCTCAGAGAGACCTACAGTCATTGTTAAATAATAACCAATCAGTCCAAAGGTGCAAATTCATAATGATCACAATGTGTCGTTATTTTCACAAGTATTGTTGCCAGAAGGGCTGATCTCATATCTTGTAGTATGCTATTTTTCAGTTTTAAAATGGTTTTCAGGCTGAATGGAAAGATCTTCAATATAAATTGGTGTAAGTCCCTTTTTTTTTCTGCACACATTTCTAACAATAGAATTTTATTTGGGTATTTGGCCATTGAACTGTCTTTTTTTCCAAACAGTCAAAATGACCAAAAACAAGCTTTCACACAGTTTTAAATCAATTGTCTATACTTAGTCTAAGAAAACAATTAAAAATTAGCAAATAAAAATAAACTAGATAGATGTAACTGATATCTTAAATAAATAACGATACTATCTTTTCCATTTCCTATATAATGTTTAAATTGAGGGCTGACCCGTTTGCCTAAAGACCCTCTGGATATTATTTTTGGTAAATGATGTTGAAAAAAATTAGACAAATTTTTTACAATAATAAGATAAAAAAATGAATTTTATAATTTTAGGGAGAAACACTAATTTTTCAGTTTTAAATAACACTGTTGTGCTCATTCGATATCCTATTTGAGCAATAAGCAAAATAGTTCAAAACATTTACTGTTAAATGAATTTTTGCCCTACTTTTTATTTTTAAGGAATGTTAAGAATGCTGGGTTCGCTGGTTAAGGTATTAACCTAATCTGGTCTGGTTTGTCAGTGAAAAGAACTGTCAGTGAGATATACTAAGGGTGTATTTTTTTCTTATATGGTTTTTCATTTTCCTTCACACAGAATCTGGTATATTTCATCTAAATTCTACTTTCCTCATCCATAATTCATTTTTTTTAAATATAATATAAGGAACATAATTGGATGGATTAATTGGTACAACTTCTTTGGTCAAATTGAACAATATAAATTAAGAAACATAATATGAAGATAATTTATTCAAAGATAAATTATTATATCAAGAAAATAAGTCAATTAAAACAGGCCTAGTAACATTTCTAAAAAATCATCATAGAGATTGTTAAGTAATAAAGTTCAAAAATTAATTTGCATAAAACAGTTAAAAATGTAAATCTGCAAAACACTATTAAGCAATAGCAGAATAAATGATTAACTGATAAGCAATGAAAAGTGTCATTAGCTAATTGACTAGATTAGAGTTATTAATAATATAATTACAGAGACTACAAAATTTTGAATACCTGAGATAAAGATACTAGGTTAATGAAGGTCATGACTTAACAAAATTAATATGCATCATTATGGCAACAATAATTTTGCTAAGTCATGACCTTCATTAACCTAGTATCTTTATCTCAGCTATTCAAAATTTTGTGGTCTCTGTAATTATATTATTAATAACTCTAATCTAGTCAATTAGCTAATTGACACTTTTCATTGCTTATCAGTTAATCCTTTATTCTGCTACTGCTTAATAGTGTTTTGCACAGATTTACATTTTTAATTGTTTTATGCAAAATAATTTTTGAACTTTATTACTTAACAATCTCAATTATGACTTTTTAGAAATGTTATTAGGCCTGTTTTAATTGACTTAATTTCTTGCTTTAATAGTTTCTCTTTGAATAAATTATCTTCATGTTATGTTTCTTAATTTATATTGTTCAATTTGACCAAAGAAGTTGTACTAATTAATCTAATTAGCTGTTCCATCCAAGTACGTTCCCTATATTATAAATTTCATATTTTTTCTTACTACAATTAAAATGAATATAACTAAAATCATAATTCATTTGTTTAAACATGTAAATAGTTTGGAAGGGTGTTAATACGCTGTGCGCATCTATGGTGAGACTTGTTTACACAATGTAGCATTTATTTGTTGTTAGGGGATACTTCCCCCGTGGCGGAGGAGAAGTTCACATTCGAGTGAAGCCGGTTAAACAGCTCAACCCTATCAACATGGTAGATGCGGGGCAAGTGGTGAGAGTCTGGGGTTGGGCATTTGTCGCCGGCACTCTTCCCATAAAGGTTAGCACGACGTGACTTCGTGCTGAAATACACACCTTAAATACCTGTGCAATACTGGGTGGTTTTGTCCCTGACTCAATAGTTTGGGGTTGAGTTTGTTCACTGGTAGAAAGGTGAGCTAGAAATCTTTCATTAGTTTTTCCCTGGAAATATAACTAATTTCATCAAAATATCCCAAGTTTTAAGGTTAATACTTCACTTTGATTTATCATAAAAACATTAACACCAGAAACACTTTCAAATGAGTTGTATTAAAGCAATAACAGCAAATATGGCTCTCCTCTCACATTCACAAAACGACTACACTACTTGATGGTTGAATACTTCACCAAAGCCTTAGACCAAATATTGTATTGCTTCAATACAAATACATCTCCTTCTCTAATTCATTATTCTAAAATGAATACCAGAAAATTGTTGGTAGCTTGGGGTGTGAAAGGCATCACCTAAAATTTTGAAGAATCGAAAAAAATAATATGAAAAGTAAGACATTTCTACATTTTTATTTTCATAGGAAGCCAGTTATTTTAAAACAGAAAACTCATGTTGCCACAATGGCAGGGAAAAAATATTACAATTGTACTTACATTTTTAGTCTGTTTAAATAATGATGAAAAGATAAATTATACAGTAATCCATACAGAAATATTATTGAAAACTTTTTTTTAACTTTATAAATGAATGATATCTAGGGATGGGCCCTCGAATCCTTCGAATCCCTCAAATTCTTATAAAAAAATTCAAGTGAAATTTGTTTTTGAGCTCTAATACTACATATTGATGGTTCAGAACCAACTATAATTATAGGATGAACTTCACAACCAGGCCCCAGACTAGTAATTTAACACTTAACTGAATGTATGGACATTATAATGAATGGATTTAAGAAATAATGTTAACATCCAGTTACTATTTGTATATTCTTTCATTCTATTATATTTTCTTTTATGTTCATAATTTTTTCCAAGATTTAGTTCGAGATTTGAGATTTGAAGGTAAATTGGAGATTCGAATTAAAGCTCTAGATTAATAAAATAGTGGATTCAACCCAACTCTAACTTTATCATTAATGAATCATATAAAACATATTTCTAAAATGTCAAATTTTAGTAACTTTCAATCAATGTTTGTGGCTCAAAGGGGGCTTCCGATAAAAACCAAGGTTTAACCAGCTTTTGTAAAGTAGAGTCTATATGTTTTAAACATTCAGTTGAAATGTTGTCAGAGTGGATTTTGTTTGTTAATTGTTATTGAAGTTGATAAATTAAAACTTAATATAAAAACATTGAATAAACATTTTAAAATTTTTACAAGATTATTCTTTAAAAGGAATTGTGTAACTTATAAAATTTAAAAAAAAAGGTTTCTTCTCTTAGTTTCACCTATCTTCTATTTATATTTTCGGGGAACATTTATGGCACTATGCCATCATCAACCCAATTGATGATAATGATGTGGTACCATGAGTTGACTGGCAGGTAACAGATCTCGATGTATATTCACTTTTAGATTTAGATACTTAAGTATATGCCAACAATTTTCATCTTCCCCTCTACTCTCTCAACCCAGCTCCTTCACCTACTTATAAGGGTGCAATCTCCAACTGTGGGAAATGTTTGTCTCTGCTTGGTAATTGTATTTCAGATAGTTTCCCCCCTACTACAGCGTTTCATACCCCTTACAGGTAATTCTAGTAATTTTTCTAAGGTGCTAATTATCTTCATGTGTCAACATGCCTCAAGCTATAGTAATGATATTGTACTGAGAAGTTTAAATCTGTACAGGTGGCAAACACGATGGCTGACTCAGCAACTCAAGCGCTTTTGAAAGCATTGCCAAATATTGAAGTTAGTATAGAGGCATACAAGGAGCGAACGGAAGAGGCGATTGGAACGGGATCGGGAATTAAGTGAGTTCAAAGAATTTTTGTGGTAAACCCCTTTATGATGAGTTTGGGATCGGGAATTAAGTGAGTTCAAAGAATTTTTGTGGTAAACTCCTTTATGATGAGTTCTTTATTTGAAGTGTAATGAATTGTGTGTTTCTATAGTATTGTTGCAGAGACAAGTACAGGGTGTCTCTTGGGGGGCTCAGCCCTTGGTAAAAGAGAGTGGAAGACAGAGGAAGTGGGGGTCAAGGCCGTTGAAGATCTTTTACAGTCGGTGAAAACAGAAGCTTGTGTGGACAATTATGCTCAAGACCAGGTAATCATAAAATTAAAGAAGTATACAGTTTATGTTCTCCTAATCTTTTTTTCCCGGGTATTTTAAGACAATTGGGCATTTAGAACATATAACATCCTAATCATTTGAAAATCTCAACCATATTTTGACACAACTTACTTACTCTATGGCATTAGGATCTCGAAAGTTCATTGCCTCGCTTACAAAAGTACGCCCACCTATCACTATCTCGAGCTTATTACCCTTAACATGGATCTAGATTCTCCTATTCATGCTGCATGTCCCGTCCGCCATAATCTACGAGACTTGACTAGTCTTGTAATTATTACAGGGTATGTAAATCATCATAATGTAACCTCCTCTACTCCCCAATAGCCTTATCCCTTTTTGGACCAAATATCTTTATAAGTCCCTTGTTTTCAAACCCCTGAATTTGTTTTTGTCATGTAAGGTAAGAGAGCATGTTTCACCCCATAAAGAACAACCTTTAAGATTATTTTTTGTATATTTTGACACAAACTATCTGAAAACTGGTAAGACCGATGGGTTGACCATTGTAGAACATTAAAATTTTGCTAAATAAAATTGTAGAACTTTATTTGTATATCTTTTCCTCTCTGATAAAAGTGTATTTTTATTTTGGTAGCTTATTCTACTCATGGCTCTTGCAAATGGGAAGTCGCGGGTAAAGTGTGGATCAATCACATTACACACAGAAACAGCCATCCACATCGCACAATTGTTGACACAGGTAACATAGTTTAGTTCTAGTAAGATATTTAGGCCTATGTAAAACTATAGGATAAATACTTAACATTTTCGATTTCTGTGATAATTTGTTTATAAATCGTACAGTCCAATCAAGTGTTACAGATAGAAGTTTATACTATGAACCTGGAAAAGCTGCTGTTAACAGTGAAACCTGGTTTTTAGAACATGTTTTATGTCTATTAGTGTTTTATTTACACAATTACTACTAGACATCACCCAGGTAAGTATTCTGGCTATCCCTCTTACTTTAAAACCTACCTGATCTTAGTACTCTATTTAAAATAACCTATTGGTAGAGACCTGCAAAAGGTGAGGTTATTTTTAGGGGAAAAGTGATGTTATTTTTCTCAAAAGCAATGATATTATAAGCTGAAAGCGATGTTATTATTTACATAAATAAGATTCGAATTAGTATTTGTTAAAAAAAACTAGGATAGAACGTTATAAATTTTTCATTAATATTGTGTATTTAACTATTTATTAACATATATTCGGAGAAAGATCAAATATAAATATGCTTAGTAATATCAAACTCGATATATCAACATCATTACCTTCGAGTCTTACAAATAGCAATATTGATATAATCGATTATCAACTTAGGTTTAGACCAAACAATAATAACATCGAAACATGTCATCATAGAAGACTAAACTACTATCAAATAAGGAGAATAAAAATTAAGAAGATACAATTTTGCCAAACATGACCACCTGTAGCAAGGTCCATATATATTAATGTCCTTGCTTCGACCTAGAGTGAAATCTTTTAAAGGCTATAAACAAATAATCAATCTATTGAAATGTAGCTATTGGAATGTGTAAAAGTAGAAATCGTAATTTTTAATGCTAACCTCATATAAAAAAACTTAAATATCCTGTGAAAACACTCATTTTTCCTGTGATCCATTTTACACCTATAAAATAAGTAAAAACAGGTACTATTCGTCTAAACGACAGCCCTGTTATAGTGCTATCACCAGTGTTACCGCATTGAAAATTATATTGCATGATGTGGTATTTGCCAAATTAAAAAGAAATTGTGTTTGTTTAGAAAAAAAGCTTAAATTCGTATTATTCATGTGAAAACAGTAGAATTCGTGTAAAAATTTGTTTTATCACAAATGCGAATTTTGCATTTCCCTACCTATTGGTCTAAAAAGAAAAAAAGATTTTCCCAACACAGTTCTAAATGGTGTTAAATTATAAAAACGGGCTACTTTGGAACTAAAGTCCACATGAAGAACCTTTTTTGATATCTAGAAAAGGATAATAGATCTTGTGGATATAAAAAAACATGTTTGTATTTTTTTAAATACCCTTCCTACTATGTATTGATTGAAACAAAAGTAACTTGGATGTAGTAAACAAACCTGTAAAAGAAAAAAAATTAATACATAGGCATATAACCTGAATGGGTAGTAAGACGCCGTGCTGAAAAAAAAGATGAGCATTAAATAACAAATAAATTGTGGTTTTTTACAGGCCAAGTTCAACATTGTAAAAGAAGGCACTAGCTCGGTGATCGAGTGTGAAGGAATAGGACTCAGTAATGGATGAAGATTTTAGTAATTTGTTGAGTCATTTTGTGTGTTTGTATTTGTGTAAATGTTTAATAAATGTGTGAATGTAGATACCCAATTTAGCGTTGTCTTTTACGGTCACATACAATTGGGAATGGGAAAATATACTTTAATCAAGATCCCTTATCGTTGTATGACTGCATTGTTAGAGTATTAGGTTTCAAACACGATGGTACAAAATAACAATTATATTTCAAATTAAAAAGTATATTAAAATTCTAGTTTAATTCTAATTGACTAATAATTTTGATAAAAAGTGCATATAAATTCTAGGTAATATTTTGATGTTGCTCTTTATTGTATTAAATTACTATGATATAATTAACTTAAACACAATATACTTTTATTGAGAACATTTAGCCTGTTATGAATCATTACGACATTATGTAGAATAACTGGTAAATATAAATTTGAGGTAGGCAGAACAAAATAAAATCACGGCTGGCATTTTCTATCAGGAAATATGTTCATTTTATTTCTGTACTTTGTAGTTACCTTTCAATTTATATCTTAAGGGGCACATTACATTTGAAAGAAAGTTAATGTTAATATTATCTAAATTTATTCACAAATTAAATTTTGCTTAAACTCTTTTTTAATCTCTTGGTGTATCCAGAGGGAGAGTGGGGTGCGATTGGGGCATTAAAAATTATAAAAAATGATTGAAACCAATACATCAATATCGTCTAGAGTGGCTGACTCCTATATGGAGCTACCGTATCCCTAGCCCTGTCTCCTACATGACCTACTCAATAACTATTTCTACTTAGCTCTAATGTGAATCCAAGAAAATTAATTCTTAGCAAACCCGCTTCGGTGGTTACGTGGTCTAACGCGCTACTCTCACAATATTATTATTATTATTATTATTATTATTATTATTATTATTATTATTATTATTATTATTAGCACCTCGTCTTACTACCCGTTCGGGTTGTACGCACTTACGCTAATGTGTAATGGGTAAGGTGATTGTGAGATGAAATGGAGGACCTACAGTTTAACATGGGATCCAAACCACGGTGGAGGCCTGGCATTCCACACATTCACAAGTTGTGATTAATAAATGTCTTGTCTGAGGTGAAAGAAGGGTTCGGCAGTTAAATAAATCTGTATCGGGACCGAGAATTGAACCCCAGGCCCTCAGCACAGAAGTCTGACACCTTACATCTAGACTGCCAGATCACAGACTACTCTCACAGTAAACTAGACTGCCAGTGACTGGAAGATTTAGGTTCGAATCTCGGTCAGGTCTACTGAAGGTGGTTTTTCCAAAATTATGTTGTCATTCTACCTCCACACAAATGGGAGTACATTTCCTTTAAATATAACCTTCCTAATCCTTAAAACCATTAGCGTAATTAGTACATAAGTGTATTACTCAAACGGGTAGTAAGACATGGTGCTAAAAAAATTCAATTCCTGGCAACCCCTAAATAAAACCTTTGCCGATAACACCACCATGAAGGGAAGCAGAAAGACCTTGTGTCCTTGACTTGAGTTTATTGAACGCGTATGATGTAAACACGCATTAAAAAGAGGGTCTGATGGTGGATAAGACTAATTATTAAAACTATTAATTATTGAAATTCTTATATATTAAAAATCCCACTTCCCCAACAACAGGCCCTGGATCCGTCCTTGCAGCACGCTACCAAGTGTATTTAGATAATATAGCAGATTATCAGTGAAGTAACATTCAATGTATATCATTCTTAAAATTTAGAGATACAATTTGGTTGGCATTATATGTTTGTGACTTGTGTCTCTGGTCTATACTACTAAGAACTCTTTTTTAAACACAATTAAAATGCATAAATGGATGCTGAATATCAGTGATATAATTTTCTAAATTAAATCTAAGGTGAGAATAAACTAATTTCATTCCAGTACATTGGTGTGGTTAGCAATGAAGTGGTGGGGAAGACTGAAATGATACTTTATTCTCCTAAGCTTTAGCAAATGATATAGCTAATATTATATTAATCACTGATTGATGTTAATGTCACAGGAAAGTGTGTATAATGGCCTTCTCGAAAGGAATTTGTAAGTTTTTCTACAATTTTAAACTAGATTAAAAGTAAATATCTTTAAACTAATTTGAATATGCATACTACACAACACAATGTATTTAGAGTTGAAACTAACACAATCTTTTAGAAATAACTTTAAAGATTCACTTTTTGAAGTATTTTGTTATATTTGAAAGACTGTACAGTAAAGGTGGATAGAGACAAATAAAAGTAATGAACACAAAATTACTTTTACAGTGAAAAGATGAACACTGGATAAAGAAACAACGGCTGCCTCTTGAAGAAAATCTATGGCTACCACCCAATCCCTTGACCTAGGCTTGTTTGCTTATGCGCATTATACTACAAGTAATCGTGATCTAATCCGTATTTCATTTGGTGACTTCTTTGGACTAGTTTCTTATCTGTATTGAAACAGTACCCTTGGAACAGGTACAGAGGGGTGAGAATCAGGGAATGATGAGAATTAGAACAAAATTAATCTGCTACCAAGTATGGAGCGTCTCTTTAGCGGAAGTAAAAGAGGAAAATAATAATTTGTCCATGCATGGAGTATTTAGTGTAAGTTCTATTTATTTTGGAGTTGCTTTTAAACTAAAAATATCATAAACATCTTTTCTGTTTTTCTAAACTATCCAGTAGAAGACTTGGTGGGGGGGGGTGGATATTTAGCAT